>JARKHS020028268.1:0-74453 GCA_030143305.2 Amblyomma americanum
CTATGAGAGACAGGTTCTCTTGGTTACAAAGCTGAGGTGTCAGCGACCATTTCGGTTAGTTTATGTTAATAACTACAGCAAGTACATGCCCCCCCTGCAGATTACCACTCGGCGCTTCACGAAAAAAAAAAACGATAGGGTTACGGTCGGCTTGGGGTGAAGAAGAAGAAGAAGGTCGGCTTGATTGATACACCGCTTAAAGCACGCGATGTTCCTGCTTTAATATCCGCCATTTAGGTTCTAGCTGACCATCGACTAGAGTGAAAGCGCTTTATCAGACTGTGATAAGAATCAGCCTATGAATGGATGAAAAGCATTGACAGGTGGCCATAATATCGCTAAAGGCAACCAACTAATCTTGACTCCTGAGGGTACATGCTGATACGGGTAAAGTAGAGAGTTGGGTGAAATCCCATCCTGGAAAAAAATCATGCGACTGCATAGGCGGACCGAAAAGAAAGCAACAACAACAAAAGATTTTCCGCATTGTGAACAAGACTACCATACGAAAAACGAAGCGTCATTTTTTTTGCTGTATTCTTGGTCGGCCTCGGCATTTTCACGTTCCAGGGATATTTCAAGGAGCAATCTACAACATCCTCCACTTAACGTTGATGTTTTTACCATCCCATCGAATATCCTGAAAACTAATTCTTCGTGAAATAGCGCAATGGCAGGATGCCAAAACGAGAAGAGGGAACAGATGGGATGAAACACAGCGCTTAACTAACAGAGCTGGTTTGTTCAAGATCCATTGCTGATATAGCCGCAAGCACCACCGAATCAACACAGGAAAAATATTGCGTACAGCAAGGCACACAGCTCGGAGCGGGTTGAATTCCTTCAAAACAGTGCACCTAATAAATCAAACACTCCTACTGTTGTCTCGAGAAAGCATGAGATAGAGTACTCACACATGTCGCGCCAAGGCTCAGAATCTCGTAAGCCTCCGTGTTTCTCTGGCAAGATGATCTTTGTTTTTGACAAAAATTCGGCTGTTTTCATATACTATAGTCGGGGAGAACACTCACAGCAGCGAATACCGATGCTGCAGGCTGCATTCTTGACATTGTTACTGCGCTCCGTAAGCCTGTCGTTAAGAGAGAAACCGGTGTGGCCGACATAAGAGCCACCACGAAAGAAAGGCAGTCAATAGACCAGGTTAGCATTGCAATTAGAAGAGTCGCGGCAGTGAATACCGATGTTGGCGATGGTGTTCTGGACATTGCGGCTGTGCTCCCTAAGCGTGTCGTCAAGATGTCGAGCAGTTTAGCCGACAAAGTGGCTACCACAAGACAAACGGATTGGATAGAATAGGTTATCTTTGCAATTAGAATAGTCGCTGCAGTGAATGCCGATGTTGCCGATTGCATTCTTGACATTGTTGCTGCGTTCTCTAAGCCTGTCGTTAAGACAATGACCAGATTGGCTGACAAAGGAGCCACGAAAACACTAATGGTTTAAAGGGCAAGCTAAAATGGTTCGGAAATCATCGAAAAATCCGAGCGTATGAGGCTTGGCGTGACATGTGTAAGTACCCCATCTGTTGCTATAAGAGAGGAAACAGAGCAGCTGATTTCTTTGGTCTGCTGTACTGAAGGAATTCCGCTTGCTCAGAGAAATAAGCAGTGGTGTACTCAATGGTTTTCTGGAATTTTTTCGATGATGCTGCCTTATACAGGCAATGACGTCCTTAAAGGGACACTGAGGAGAACCCTATCAAAATTTTTTTGTTAGCAATATCTGATAGTTCGGCATTTCATGGCTTTGTTGACGCATCTCCAGGAGCGAAAGATGCATTTATTTCAAAGAAATTTGGATTCGAAGTTGAAAAATTTTTCCCGCCACTTCGATTCAAACTCGAGAACTCTTATGACGACACGGAGAACTCTTATGACGACACAGAACGGAGTGACGTGAAACGTGACGTAAACGGAGACTCCTTGGTTTCTGGTGGCTAGCGCTGCGGTCTAGCAGCTGCCGAAATGAAAGCTACCGCCGCCGCACGTTGAAGGCATCTATCGGGGGTCGCCACCGTCGCTTCGTTTACGTTTGCACCGGCGTCTTGCCAGCGTTACGATGGATCCCGTTCCCGAACCCGACGACGTAGTTCTCGCAAAAACTCTGGCCTTCATTTCAGCGACCTCAGTCCCACAGAGCGTGCGATGCTTGTGAGGGAGCACGGTTAGGTTAGGCGCCGGAGGGTGGTTTCCCCCTTCCTCAGAGAGCAGCCGTTGCAAACTAAATATCATAACTCCAGTGCGGGGAGTCGCGAGGGGTGCGTTGCGCCCATCGGAGGCTGGCCAGGGCTTTGGGGCCAACGGATTGTGATTCCTTGAACGGAGCGGTTGCTCGGCGCAGCACGCAGCGTCGAGGTCTCCCACCGTTGCATGGGCCAAGTTATTTATTAATTTTTTTGCCACAAAAAACAAAAGGGTGCTCGAGGGCGGTCGCGGTTAAAGTCGGCGGCTTGAAACCAAAGCCGGCGCACGACGCTTCAACGGCTTCCGCTAGATCCAACGGGTCCACTGGATCTGGCTCTCTCGCCAACTTCCATGTACCTTCAGATATGTACTGTGAATGGTTTAAAATACGCAGAGCTCGAAAAGAACAGCTCCGCCGAACTGCCGCAGCTATTGAATATAACGCGCACCTCGCCGCGGAGCCAAATCAGTCTGGCCGGGCCGGCGGCGGCTGGCGCACTCGGCGCAAATAGATACATGCTCCAATCTCCCCGCCAATGCGGTCAGAGTGCGCCGAAGCCGCCCAACGCGTCGGCGGTCAAGCGCAGTTGGAGTATAGTAGGTCTCGCTTTGACCGACGCAGCATAAACGCGCCTTAAAAGAGCCTGCGCTTTAACCGCTAACCAACGTATTCAGCGGCGGCATCCATGGGAACCAATGAACCCCCCCGCCCACTCACTAAATAAAAGAAAAGAAGTCCGGTGCCGAGGTTCGGGATCGAACCAGGGCCTTCGGTGTTTGAGGCGGGAACACTACCGCTCCACCACGACGGCTCCAGTTACAGCCGTCAATAAAGCCGGATCTAGTGAATGCACTCTTCTGATGCAGAAATCTCCGCGCTTTCGCTAGGTGTATCCTGGCCTAACAGAGCTAGGCCATCAGAAATTTTTCTGAACTGCCTTGTACCTTGTCTCCTGTCCCTAATAAACGATTTCCGTTAAGTAGTTTGAAGTTGACTGGCACAGCCGGGAATGTTTCGCCGGGCAAGCGTGCGAATACACAAGTGCTGCCTTGTACGATCACCGACCATCGTGCCATCATAGCTTTTCATCGACCGTGGCGATCATTTGACAAGCCTTAACAGGCTCCTTCAAAGGTTAAATATAGCACTTGAAGCGGCACTTGGAGTTCCTCTGCTGTTCAGCGCTTGTAAATCGAGGCGCGTCAAAAATAAAACCTCGAGGCACGCAAAGCTCATAGACGCGAAGCGCCATAACAAATCGAAACTCTCCTGGCCGCCTGTGGCGCCGCCAAGCATCCGTTTTCTTTGCTTCCAACATTCAGGTTGTCTTTTGCCTGCCTTCCTTGTGTGATAAAAGTGCACTATTGGTTTTAAATCAAAACTTACTTCAATATTGATCTGCGCAACCTACCTTTGTTGGCCTCAGAGATTCGCGAACCCAAGTACGATGGAAAATTCCTCCAAGGTGGCGTCTCTTGTCCTA
Source organism: Amblyomma americanum (assembly GCA_030143305.2). Lineage (NCBI taxonomy): Eukaryota > Metazoa > Arthropoda > Arachnida > Ixodida > Ixodidae > Amblyomma > Amblyomma americanum. The sequence goes on from JARKHS020028268.1 coordinate 3,689, forward strand.
TGGCGTCACCAAGCTTGTACTTGCGAGATTGGCCCGTGGTGGCGATACCTGTATTTTGGTTCTTGCTATTTTCTACCTTACAAGAGCTTTGTTTCCAGTAAGAGCGCCGTTTTTGTGATCAGGAGCTGGTATTCTATCGATACAAGCCAACTTCAATTTCTCCTTAGTGTCCCTTTAACAGTCCATGATCTACAGGAACTGATAGATGAACTGCCAGACCCATATCTGGTAGTTGGAGATATTAGCGCTCACTCCCCTTTTTGGGGAAGCGACCGCTGCGATACTAGGGGGCAAACAATCGAAATAATATTCTCACAAACAATATATGTCTTTTAAACACGGAAAAGGCCGCATACTGCTATCCAACCTCGGGCAATATGAGCTGTTTAGATCTGTCTTTTAGTTCACCTTCTGTTTTTAACGATTTTAAATGGGACGTTATCGTCAACCCATATGGTAGCGGTCACTTTCCTGTATTAATAAGCTTGACACCTGCACCAGAAATCATACCAACCACACCGCGACGTTGGAAGTTGCATTTAGCAAACTGGGAAATTTTTAGAGCACAAGCAATTTAGAACATATAGATTTAAAAGACCTCGGCATCGATGAGATAAACGAAAAGTTCATGAATTGTATAATTACTGCCGCACACTTAGCTATTCCTCAGTCTTCCGGAGTGGCGCTGCAAAAACACAATGTGTGGGAAACAAAAGAATGCAAGGAAGCAAAAAAAAACTATAAAATAGAGCTTGGGGAAAATGTTGCAGTTACCCTACACATGAGAACCTCGTACGTTTCAAAAAGGCAAGAGCAAAAGCTCGGTACGTCCGTCGCAGCGCCGAGAAACCTTCATGGCAGAGTAACAATTTTTCATCTATAAGCTGTCAAATAACATCAAAGAAAATGCGAGAACAGGTTCGGAAATTAAATGGCAACTTCTCACTGTTCACGATACCTCTTTTGACAACACCTGGTATAAAAACAAGCATAGGGGAACAGGCAGACATTTTGGGGGAACACTTCGCTGCAGTTTCTAGTTCATCTCAATATACGCACTCATTCCTGAAATACAAAAGTATTGCCGAAAAACAAGAACTTCCAAAAAGTGGAGGTGCGAACCAAGAATACAACGATTTAATCACTCTCCAAGAAATCAATACTGTACGGTCTGCCGACAAATATCTGCTCCAGGAACCGACCAGATACAGTATCAAATGCTTGCCCTTCTTTCCCAGCCTGCCATGGAGGCACTCTTGAATTTCTTTAACAAAATATTCACAAAAGGAAACATACCTAAAGAGTGGCAGAGTAGTATCGTAGTGCGATTCCTGAAGCCTGGAAAACCACCAAATTCACCAAGTAGCTATAGGCCGATAGCCCTCATAAGCTGTCTCGCGAAATCTTTTGAGAGTGTGCTTAATATAAGATTAACATTTCTCCTTGAATCCTGCGAACTTCTGATTACCTTCAATGCGGTTATAAAAAGGGATGCTCAAAAAGTTACCATTTAGTTGGCCTCGAAAACACAATAATAGAAGCTTTTATACACAAACAGCACTGTCTTGCCGCTTTCTTCGATATGGAGAAAGCGTATGATACAACCTGGAGGTTTGGGATCCTCCGCGACCTGGGCGACCTAGGTATCCGCGGTAGGATATTAAACTGCTTCACTGACTTCCTTTCCGACCGCTCATTTCAAGTACGCCTGGGATCAACCCTGTCCAGGAGCTTCGTTCAAGAGAACGGGGTTCCTCAGGGGTGTATTTAAAGCACGACATTGTTTATTATGGAAATGAATTTGATAAGTAAAATATCCCCTCCTGTCTCAACCTATTTGGTATGATAAATACGTTAAACATTCGGCTACCTTTCCTGTGCGCGCACTTCTCAACCGTTGAACGCTTGCCAGATTCTTAAAATTTAGTCAACGACAACCGAATTCCTTGAGAGGTGGTCCTAGCGAGTTCGCAGAATTCGTGTGCCCACTTTGGCAAGTTCACATATTTTAGCAAACGCGAGTGGCCGCCTAGTCTGGTTCTAACAGTGACTTGAAATTGACTCTTCCTCGCATCGTCTTACACACAGAGAGTGAAAGAAAAGAACCGGTGTGGCCTAGACAGCCGAGTAACTCTTTAGGAGGGCAGCAGCAGTCATCGCGTCGCTTGTAGGTAAAAAATAATGGATTGTCAATCAATGGGAGCAGGCATCGGCCATAGTTGAGTATACTTTGATTGAAATGAAGCATTGGTCATATCACAGAAATAAGATACAATCAGACAGTATCTCCGACATTATGCGATTCGGCATCCCTGCTATCGAGCTCTTGCAATGCGGGCAATCGCCCCTCGGCTTCCTACAGACTTGTCGCATTCCCTTATCAAACACAGGTACAAACAGTATAAAACTCAAGACATTATTAGTACTTGTAAAACACTGCTTCAGTTCTATGTCACGCAAGCGTTCTCGAGAAGATTATACACAATTATGTAAACAAGAGTATAAAAGTGCAGCCATCCTCATCGGTGCAGTCCTGGGGAAATTTCGGGCTGACGCTGTATATGCCCAGTTGTGTACTAATTGTATTCAGGTAATCAATTAGCTAGAACACGAGCTATTTTCTACACAAGCAGCACAAACAGGGAAGCAGGTGACATCGAAGCCAACACCGAAAGAGCATAACCAGTGGGACGGCGCGGCTGTGGGCGGGGCGAGGCCACGGCTATTGGCCAGTGCAGGGCTTCTTGGCTTTAACGAGCCATTCCAAAATTTGGAGTGTCTCCACTGTACTCCGTCGACTCGAAAGTTAGCTGAACCAAATCTCGTGAAAGCCTTCGTGTAATAAAAGAAGTTCGGTAGTTGAGTCGAATGAGATTCAGTTTGAAGGCATTCGAGTAGCTGAACTATAAGATCACATGGAGCATATAGTCGATTGCATCTTCGTTGTCTGTTAGATAGCGATGAACCAGAGGTTTCAGAAAACTCGTTCGATTGCATGCGTCAACATGCGGAACATCTTTCAGAATGTCTTCATGCATGAAATACAAGAAATGGTGTCAGAACAATCCCACCTCTTCTGATCATTGTTACACAATTTTGTGCTATTAATGTGTTATGAATTGAAAACATGTCTTCAATGTTACTACCATGCAGTCGTGGACACGAAATTCGCTGTTCTGTCCAAGTAAAAACAGTGAAATTTACTTCTGGATCCACGATTGTAAAAAAGGATATTATGCTACATATCGCAAGCATGAACCACTAGCTTCAACAAATCTTCAACATAACCTCATAATATTTCACTGTTGCCTCACAAAACTCCAAGCAGTGTTGGAGGACATAGCTAATAGCGCACTCCCTACGGTAATTGAGTTTATCTGCTTGTCATCGTTCCCCTTATCAACGATCACAGACATGCAGTCGCATCAATATTCAGACGTAATCTGGGACAAATGTAAGGTGGCGGGCATCTCGACACTCGAGACTAGCTCACTGCAAAGAATTGGTGCTACGACTGCATCATTTGTGTCACGTCTTCTCGGGCTAAGGCCGCACACAGAACATTGAAGCTGTATCTGTGTTAGCTGTGGGCCCCTGACGAAGGTCTGCTTTATCTGCACTAAGCTCTTTCGAGGCACGTTTGTGGACATTCATAGAAGATCAGCGTCAGCTGACGCTACCCTATTCACAGAGGTGCTGTACGTGGCAGATATTCATGCTTCGATAGGAAATTGCTCGCTACCTTCCCTCGTTTTGAACCTTACTTCCTGTCTGTCTCTTCATTGTTCATGCTGGTTGAATATTTTAGAAGCGGTCGTAAGAAATTCTGGAAATTGTGTGAGGGCGTATGTTTAATTTTATGAAAGATGCGTTTCGTTCGGCGCCAAATAGCAGTTTGTATTTCCATTGAACAAGAGTACAATTTCGCACCATTACTTCATGTTTCCTTTGTTCCCGTTAGTTGTATATCCTCACAACTTTATGAAGTCCGCGTTTCTTTGCAATTCTCATCATCTATCGTTTCTATAAGTAGTATTTTATCAGGTATGTTTAATCTCGTCAAAATTTCAAATATGCAGTATTTTAGGCACGTTTTAATTTTTGTGTGCAGGTGCACTGTAATGTTTTCTGTACAGTAGGCCGGATTCGGAAATGGAGAAAAGTTTCCTTTGCTATGTTGTTTGCACTAGGTACGTATTCTTCAGGGGCCATGTCTGGAATTCGCAAAAACAGAATGTATGTACACCCGCTGATTAGTTTGATCCCGGTCGTCGGTGCAAACAAAGTCTGTTGTGTTTACGCCGAAAGAACCCTCGTCGTTATTTTCGGTATCTTCGCTGTTACTCTTCAGGATTGGTTCAACATGAGGCGGTTAGCGCACGTCTTCTGTGGAGTCAGATCGACAGAAAAAAAATAGAAAAACATATGCAGGTAAAACGCAGTACAACTCGGAGTGAGCGCTGTGCAGTCTTACTTGCGCGCGTGTTTTTTTTTATTCTGAAGCTCATGGCACGCAAGCTGTTACTGTCTTCGCCCAGTGCAAACATAGGCAAGCTTGTTTTAGAGAAGCCATTCACGGTAACTTGGGAAGAGATCAAGTTCAACGAATCCAACAACCACTTCCTTACTTTTTTGTGGATTCACAGAATCCGAATTCGGCATAGGAACTTGTGCCAGTAAGCCCTAGTGCAGACAGTCAGCCTTGCACTGGAAATTGACTTATAGGGCAAGGATAAGAAAACTTCGCGATAGGATTGCCGTCGCCTGTCGCACTATATTGGGGAACGCTGAAAAAAAAATACTATATGCCCTCCCCTCCGTACGTTTTCCAAAGAGCACAAGTTATCTTAAATCGTATGCTTCAAAGAGAAAGCGAAAGACCAGTGCTATCTGCGCCCCAAACAGATTAATAAATTACACCGTCTGAAACATTGTTCTGTGAAGTCATTTTATTTCTAAAGCACGCTTGTTCATGTTTCGTGTTTTCGTAAGATTCTTTTCCCCTTCCAAGGAAATTGTGGCCAGGTGGGTTGAAATTAACCGGGCAAAGTAGAAACTAGCCTAGACAAATGATTTTCCAAACAATCTCTGGACGAAGTTCTTTTTACGCCGACTTACAGTTTCCGGTTGCTTGCCCTTCTTTTTTTTAGAAAACATACGCACTAAAACGAGCATTCTTCCAGAAGTGAACAAGAAAGAAAGAAGGCTCTGCCAAACGTAAAAAAAAATTTTTGATTTCAAATTTTTACGTGGAGTGTTCTGCAGCTGGCTTGAAAAACACGCAAGATGATTGCGGCAACATAGAGAGCGAGTTAATAACAGGATTCTGAAAATTGTAAAAATATGCAAGCACGGGCCATTACCAGACTCATTAATTCCTGCATAAAATATTCACTCAAGATTGAGCGGCTATGTGCGTTAATTTCTCTACAACAGCCGTTTGTGCAGTATCTTCTAGTGTGCTTGAAAAGGTTATTATGGTTCCGGTAAATGCTGTGTGTAACATGTGGTACGCTTTCTCTAATACATTTTTGACGCATATTATATTGATATTCTAAGCTGTAAAATGGGGCACTTGGGGGATTTTTATTATTGTACGAAACAACCTGCCGCCGTTAGCAGAGCACGTGCAATCATCAACAGGCTTAGATATCACATGGTTTTCTTTTGTAAGCACCATGTATTTCAACCTTAGATATCACATGGTTTTCTTTTGTAAGCACCATGCATTTCAACCTCTTTGAACAAACTGTATGATCTTCAGGCAGAATACAGGTGATTAGAGTTTTGCCTTTGCTGCCGTTCCATCCTTCTAGATCAATAAACTTTTTGTTCACTCTTGATTAAATGAGATGCCTTCAAACGTTTTAAGGTAATCCCTAAAAGTGGAGTAGATTAGCAATAAGTGAGTAATTACCCATTGGCATCTAGCCAAGTGCAGCCACACGGGAAAAAAAAGTTGCTAGGCTAAATTCGCTAGTAACGCAAGTTTTCCGACGCAGCTAGAGGGTTTCAGAACAACTTCAGAACATTTGAATGACCAAAGAGATGCATGAACAAAAAAAGATGGAAGTGCAACTTCGTTCATCCGTAAATCGGGCCTGCAAAACGAGTATAGAGGCAGCGATAAAAAAAAAGGAAGTGAGCTTTCACGGTAGTTTATTTGCGGCGCAATTTCGGACCTCCATTTTCATAGCAGCAACATATTTGAACGACATCATTTTCTTCGTCGCACAATCTCATCTTTTGTTAAAGAACCCCAGGTAGTCGAAATTTTCGGAGCCCTTCACTACGGCGTCTCTCATAGACTGAGTCACTTTGGGACGTTGAACCCCCCTAAACCAAACCAAACCAATCTCATCTTTTGTGCTTCTGTGCAAATTCTTGAAAGCAGTATTTTTGGTAACGATGCATTTTTGTTTCGTTTAGACAGCTGCCGTACACAGCTCAACACAGTTTTTTTCCGTGGGCAGGAAATTTTTGTACAGGAAGCATGGAAGTAAGAATGGGGACACCGAAGAACGTGGGGATGGAATGGTGAAGGGAACTCCTTGTAGAAGGACGTTAGCATATTTTCACAATTTTATTACGTTACCAACATTTCATTCGTTCCAGGGAAAAGTCGTTGTTTCAGCTTGTGTGCGTGTGCGTGTCTAAATGTACTTCGGCGTGCGCGTTCGCGTGTGCGTGCGTGCGTGCGTGCCTGAAGCCTCCTCTTACCCCCCCCCCCCTCCCCCCTCCCGCCTGTAGCGATCACGGGCGGATAAGGGTGCCTTCCGACTCCGAAGTACCATGGTTAACACTGCGGGACGACGCGTTAAACGATGAACACACAACACAAGCGCTGATGCGGACGAACCTCGTCATGTTGTCCACCTCTTCCAGAGAATCCTTCAATAAATATACAACTTCGACCTACAATCCTCCTCCACCACCGGTCAACCCACTCCTCTCTCCAGAAGTACACCACACACGGCCCACCAAAAAAATCATAAAGCAGTGGAACGAAGAAGCGACAGAGAAATCAATTTGAACTTAAAAGCGAAATGCAATGTTTCACCTAAAACTCTACAGATTTCTTAATAATAGGCGTTTTGATTTACTAGAGCGCTTTTTCGGCATAGCATTGTAAACCGTGTAGTACATCTGCATGCAGCTAATACGTGCCAAATAGCAGGCTGGGTAAATAATACTCAATAGTTAACTTTAACGGTTACTGTAAGGATCCTTAATTATTTGGAGACGTGTAACCCACAATAATTATATCCATATCACTTTATCACTTTTTAGAATTTCAAAAATGCAGATACCCTCGGCGCTGTGGCCTAACAAATTTAGGCTATTTCACGAATTACGGGCACTGTAGTTGATTTGATTTGTCAGCAAGTTTTTCGAAAGTGCATATATTTTTGGGCAACGCAGCCATAATTTGTGGAGCCACAGCGCCGAGGATAGCCATGTTTTCGAAAATCAAAAAACTGATTTATATTACTTACGGTGGGCTGCACGCCTCTTGATAATTAAGCAGACCAACAGTAATGTTTAAAAAGTCAAATATTCAATATAGGTTAAACAGCCTCCTAGTTAGCGCATCTTAGCTGTATCCAGGTGTACAACGCCGCTGACAATGCTATGCCGAAAAAAAGCGCTCTTCTAACTCAAAAAGCCTGTTTTTAAAAATGCTGAAAAACCTTCCGCTCTAAACCTCTGTATAGAGCGCTCTTTCAATAAACCTCAAGGTTTGGTTTGATATATGGGGTTATTACGTCCCAAAGCGACTCAGGCTATGAGGGACGCCGTAGTGGAGGGCTCCGGAAATTTCGACCACCTGGGGTTCTATACCGTGCACTGACATCGCACAGTGCACGGGCCTCTAGAATTTCGCCTCATCGAAATTCGACCGCCGCGACCGGGATCGAACCCGCGTCTTTCAGGTCAGCAGCCGAGCGCCGTAACCACTAAGCCACCGCGGCGGCTTAACCTCAAGGAATAAAAATAAATTTGAAAGTAGCTCATTCTTTCTGGGTAAAGTAATTTTATTTTCCTTGCTTGCAGTTCTACGTGGATGAAAACCCCACAAACATTGCCTCTAAATCCTGAAAGGTATGATGCGCTGTGCCTTATGTTCAGGGAAAAACGCCGCTATTGCACTGCAGACAAGGGTGACGCAGTCTGTAAAACAAACATCTGAAGGTGATGTATCGCGCCGTATCATACGATCACCTGTCTACGCAACACACGTGGATCACAGCTTTTCGCCTAAAGCTGATTGTACTCGTGACACTTTAAAGGCAGAAAAATATATAATTGTATGGCCTCCCTGCCACCTCGTGCATATCCACTGCACTCCGAAAGGCGGCACGCTACGTGCCTCCCACATTACAGCGCCTAGAGCAGATTTTAGCAAGATATCAAAGCGGCACGTGGCGCAGGTTCAGATCAACGTAAGGCCCGCATAAGACCGGAGTTAGGGTACAGAGTTGCTGAGGGATGAAAGAGAGGGCGAGTGCCGTTAGGTGGCGCGGAACGCAGTTGTGCCGCAACCAGCCACAGACAGCAAAATTCCGATCACGACAGTGCAAACAATGCTCCTAACGAAAGTGTGTCGAATCGATTTGCGCAGACTCTCAGGCACACGTCTAGTTATCTTAAGACTCAGTATTCGACGCGTTCGGTGCGTGTCGGTCTACACAACCTGGAGCACTGCGCTTTCATTCTAAGGAGCTACAACTCCTAGAAGAAGCCATGAAGGATGCAGGAATTCTCTGATCGTAAGACCAACGCCTCGAAGAGCGTAAATATGGGGGCCGACAACGATCCTGTAAATCTTCCATCAGTACATATTTGCTAAGAGAGTCAGGTGACACGGGAGATGAATCGGGGCATTCCTTCACCTGTTTTCGAACGGCTTTGGATTCTATAGACCATAATAAACGTCCCATATTAATGTTACGTGTACTGGACAGATACATAATTGATAAAAGTGCGTAAAAGAGTCATACAGTTATGGAGGAATACTTGCATAAAACCTATTATTATTACTTGATTTTCGAAATATTGTTAGCATTCTGTTTCCAGTGTAGATCTATCGAGAAGATGATATAAATGGCATTACTGTGAAGTCGCTCGTGATGCCTTTTTTCATATTCCTCAACAAATATGATTGTTCAATATATGCCTCAAATTTAATACTCAAGCCGCACGGGTACGTTTGAATGGCATATGAGTCATATTGAATTGTGACCGAAAGGCCTACCGCCTTGCTAAACAATTCCCAAACACGTTCGAAAGCTTCGTATTCAGTCGCCGTATTGCAATGGTGCTGCTGCCATCTAATTTTGCTTTTGTGCCTTAGCACGTTTTCAGAGTGTACAACAACGTGACGATGACGTCGCTGGCCACTGCGGTCACACCTGACCGACAACGACAAGAGCACGAGCATATCATTGTAGTGTGACATATTTGTGAGGCCAACGACCCCGATAAATGCGATTGGCGGACGGTCACCTTCAGTTCTCAGAAGATCGGGCTGATCGAAAACTTACACCAATGAGGCGACGGTGACAATATATGCACGGTTTAAATGCGTTAGCTCTTACTCATCACTTTTGAGATTTCGTGGGGACTGCTACCACCCTGAGGTTACAGCGCCGTCTGTTGCATTCGTTCCGCTATAAATACTCCGACAACAAGGAGCACCCCTGCGGGGACAGTTGTGTACCGAACTTGGTAGGCAAATAAAACCCTATGCGTTGTGGTACAGAAATAAAACCATATTTAAATAATAGGTAAACATTGTACACACGCAATTTTTAATTGAAGCGTCACCATATCGCAACGCAAGCCGAATTCTGGGCCCACCTTGACCCCCCAAACGAAGCAAATTCCGTTTACGACGTATCTTGAGGGTGTGTATCTCGACAACGGGTAGAGGTGCAATGTAATTTCTGTGATAGATGGCGCTAGGCGGCGATGGTTCCGCTAGGTGAAAAACTTGTGTTACTTTTCCGAACCGCCCAGGGTTTTTCGCACTGGACCCAGTGGATGCGGAAAGACTTTCGGTTTACGCATGGCCAATAAAGCTAACGCTCGTTACTTCAAAGTCTTCCAGACGGTGGCGGCCTTTTTCTCAACCTTGTTGGCAATAAAACTAAGACAAACAAGCGGCTGAATTTCACGTGTGCACACTTCAGCACCATCTAGTGATAGACGCTGGCCGGATTCCTAAATATTAATCAACGACAACCCGGCTACCCGACAGGTAAGCCTAGCTGTTCCGCATTGTTCGTTCGCTCTATTTTATCGGTGGTGGAGAGCAAATAATCATGTTTCATCAAATGCAAATGGCCATCTAGCGTAGTTCTGGAAACAGTGACCTGAAATCAACGGTTGCGTACAGCGCGGGACACACATAAAATGAACGGGCAGCCCTGGTGTGACCCAGACAGCCGAGCAACGTTTTAGGAGGTGCGCAGCCGTCGCTTGTGGAAAAAAAATATACATTGCCAATTAACGACGCCAGTCACCGAACATACTTCTGGATAAAGTCATTTAAAACGAAGTATTGGTAACATCAGAGAATAAAAAAAAGGACAATTAGGGAGAATCTCCGGCATCATGCAAGGTCGGCCATCCGGCTATCAAGTACTTCCCAGGCGCATGATTGCTTATGCGTTTCCTATGCGGAGTTGTTGCACTGCGTAGTAAAGAGCAGGTACAACCAGTATAAAATGCAATAGGTTACTTAACACGTGTAAAGCAGAGCTTTAGTTTTATATCATGAAGAAATGCACTGGCAGCTTGTACACATTTATGTAAACAAGTGCATAAGAGTGCAGTCGTCCTCATCGGCGCACACGTGGCGATATTTCGTGCTCGGGCGGTACATGCTCATTGGTGTACTATTGTCACCAAGGACTCGCTTAGCTAATACACGAGCTATTTTTTTTAACAAACTGTAGAAAAAAGTCAGCAGGAGTAACGGAAACCAACAGCCGCAGAGCCGAAGCAGTGGTGCGCCTCGTCGGTGGCCGGGTCGAGGCGACGGCTATTGGCCATTGCAGGCTGTGTCCGTGTTAAGGCCTTCCAAAATCTCGATTGTCTCCGCGGTGTTCTGTCTACTCGAATGCCATCTGTTCCGAATGCCGTCGAAAACCTACGGGTAGTAGCACACGTTCGGTAGTTGAGTCGAATATGGGATTCGGTTGAAAGACATTTGAAAAGTCCGTGTAGGTAGCAACGTTATAAGATCACATGGAAAATTTAATCGATTGCAGCTTTCTTGCCTGCTATATAGCAGTGATCCAGAGGTTTCCTAACACTCGTACAATTGCATTCTTGAACGAACGGAGCATCTATAACAATGTCGAAAGTACTGAAGTACTAAATTCGGGTCAAAACAGTTCCAATTCTACACTTCATTGCGGCAAAATTTTGTGCTATCTCTGCGTCTTGAATAGCCAATACGTTGCCATAGTTACTACGATGTAGTTCACGCACTATAAACTTGCCGTTCAGTGCGAGTAAAAACAGAGCTTACGAATTTCGTATTCTTCACACCTTGTGTAAATTAACGAAAAAAGAACTAAAGAAACAATTTTGAACAATATAGCCAGAAGTAAATGGCATTTACTTGATATCGCATTGCGAGCATAAGCGTACTTACGAACGAATACGCAGAAAAAGCGTCCAGGAATGTCATGAACCTGCCTTTGTAGTTCTGGACAATTCCGTACAAACGCATTTTTCATCGGGAGATATTTTATAAACATAAATTTCTCATATCCCGTAAAATTTCAACCCAACAATCAATAGGTCCGCAGATCTCCCCTCTTAATGCTTGCATTTTTTGTTATTAAATTTATTGCTATCGCCAAAAATATTCCCCATTAATTTTCTACGGCAGTCTCAACTGCTCGCTGCTAGCGACGGACAAACTTTAAAAGGAAGATTGTTCTACGTATCGGAAGAATGAACCACTACTTTGAACAAATCTTCAAGAATACCTTACAGTATTCAACAGTTGCCTCATAATTAAAGCTGATGTCCAAGAATCCCGTACTTGACTCATGCTAAGAAGGAGCTTTGGAGGACTTAACCAATACCACGCGCCCTACCGTCTTTTGAGTGTATCTGCTTGTCATCGTACCCTTCACCAACGACAACAACGATGCAGTGGCATCATTATTCGGACGTGCTCTGGGACGCGTCTAAGCTGGCGGGGAACACGACACTCGAGACTAGCTCTCAGCCGGGAATTCGTGTCACGTCCTCTCGGGCTCAGGCCGAACGTGGCATATTGCAGGTGTATCTGCGTTGGCCGTTGGCCCTTGACGGCGGTCCGCGTTATCTATAGAACGCTGTTTCCAAGCGCGCCTCGGGACATGCATGGAACATAAACGTCAGCCGCTGCTGCCCTATTCATCGAGGTTCTGCACGTAGCACATATTCGTGCTTTGCAAGTAAAGTGCCTCCTCTAGAATCGGAGCTTAAAGGGCCCCGGAAAGGGGCCCTCAGTAAAGTTGCGATATGTCCGGGATGTTAAAGCGTGCCGCTTCATAATTATACTCCAGCAAGAATTTTTCCATGCGTCTTGTGGAAGCTAAGTTATATGCAGACAAAATTTGAACTTCCGCGTCGTCGCAACTTTTCGTCTGCACTCGCACGCCAAAACGGCGGCGCTCCTCCGCCGGTCGCGCCCACTCGCCCCCTCCTCTACATCCGCCGGCGCCGAAAGCACCACACAGAGTTAGAGTGTCCCGCAGAGTTTTACTTACGCGCGAATTTTTTATTACTTTCCAGCTGTCGCCACGCAAGCTGTTACTCTCTTCGCCCGTGTAAAAAAATCGGCAAGGCTTTTTCAGGAATGCCATTTACCGGAACTTCTGAAGTGATTGCGTTCTATGCAATCCAAAAACCACGTCCATTCTTTTTTGTGGATTCGTAAAATTCGAATTAAAGAAACGAACTTGTGCTAGTAAACACTAGTGCAACCAGTCAGCCTCGCAGTGTAAATTGACGCATAGATGAAGGATCAGAAAACTTCATGACAGAATCGCCTCCGCCTGTCGCACTATATTGGCGGACGTTGAAAAAAAAATACTATACTGCCTCCCTATAAATCTGCCACAACGCATGAGATTTCAAGTTTTGAACAAATATAGGCAGCAGCTTTTATAGCGTGATATACATTAAGTACAATATTCCAATCTCATATTTTATAGTGTCACTGTAAAAATAAGTCCCACAACAATGACATTCTTGCAGCAGCAAGGGCGCGCAAAAATAAATGTATTACGCCGTTACACGCTCCCATAAACGCGTTGGCTCCCATAATCACCAGCGTCACGTGACCGCAGATGGAATGCTGTCTCCTCACCGCTTTTTCTTTGTATCCGTATTTCAGCTAACGCAGCCTAATTATAATGTGGTCCCCGGATTTTTCAGTGCTTTACACTTTCTCCAGAGCAGCAAACACCCACTTCACATGTCCTTCACTAACAAAACCAAACTTTATATTATTCTCTTTGACAACGATAAGCCATTAAGCATCTGTCGACGAAAAACGGGCTGACAGTAATGTCGACAGGAAGCATATCCCGGACAAATTCCATCGAACAGTATAGGTCTGAAAGCCGTCCAATGTTTGGCACGGTGAGGACAGGTATTGAGGCGCAAATAAACGTGAAGCAAAAGGTAGACCCTTCAAAAACAGCGGACTTAATTCAGTAAACTTGCAGAGAACCAGGGTAGAGCTGTCGCGGAAAAAGAGCCAACGCTGAGACAGCCATCGAATATCGGCGTTAACACACCTAACATAGTTCACCCGTACGAATTCCTGCCTGGAGCTCGACTCTAACTTAAATAGTAACTTTATGCTGCATGAAACGCGAAATCGTATACCACCCCGAACACACTGCGACAAATGGTTGAACCGCAGTGTTCATATCAAGAATCGTAAAGACGTGGAATTAGAAGTACATTGGTCGTCGGTACGAATCGTTGCCGCGAGCTAGGCTGTAACTTAACTACTATATTCATGTTGTATGAAACGGTCAATCTTGGGACATCATAGGAAACATTCTGCGGCAGACGGTTGGCCCACAAATTTTACACGAATGTCGAGACTAAGTGGCCCGACTTTGGCACGCGCGGGACAGGGATATATATATATATATATATATATATATATATATATATATATATATATATATATATATATCACCAGACGCGCTATTCAGAGGTCGTGGGTTCGGTCCCACCGGCGGCATGGTTGTTTCTTCTGCTGCTTTATAAGTAATTTTCTTTAAGTGATAGATTAATCTAAGTAACAATATCCACTTGTTAACCACAACACATAAAAAAAATTAAACATTCCCCTGCTTAGTACCATGCTTAGGATACAGTACCATGCTTAGGATACAAATCAGCCTCATTTATTGAAATAACGGACACACCTCAAGATGTCTGCTTTCTTTCCGGGCTATTCTGATATTTCAGATTACTGTGCACCAAAGTTTTTCAGTGCCGTGGGAGTTAGTTCTGCACTTATTGTTATTTTTTGGCATCGTACCGTGCATGCGTAAGTTTCAACGCTGTCTTTATTTTTGCGTGTTTTCACATATTTTTCAATCTTGTTGTGCGTTGGGTTTTGTGGCACGTAGGCATCTCAGGCCATCATGCGCCAAACACAAGGTAAAACGAAACCTCCGCGTTCTTCTCAGGAGTGAGAAGGATTCTAATGTCTATAAAAACAATGAATCGAATCAGTGGGTAAAAATTTTGAGTTTGTTCACGAAACCTGCTTCTCTTAAAAAGCTAAACAAACATATGTCGAGAATTGCATCTTCTCCAAAGAGTAACATTGGGTGTAAAGGAATGTGTTCTTATAAAATTGGGCAAAATATTTTTTCTAAGTTTTTCAAGTTTCGCGCATTAGTATAAAATGTGATTAACGGTTAGCTTATCTGCACATGTTACACAAACACGTATGTCTTCTTTTGTCAATAGAAAGTTGTGCGCGATGTGGGTGTGGCCTTTACGAAGACGACATAAAATAACTTCAATGAAACGCTCATGGTGCAAACATGACTTCTATTTAGCTAGAGGTCGATTTATTAAATGTAATTTATTATTTACCTCATTGTTGCAGGACGTCTGCCATTTTTTCTTAATTTACGTTGTACTAACGTGTTGCAATCGTTAAAGAGTATAGTTACTCTCTTTATTTCCTTGCCACGAGCTTCTGCAGCGCACAATACTTCTCTCTCGTTGCCTTTTATTTCGACAGAACTCGGGGCCCAGCGCAGTTTTGCATTTTGTCCTTGAGCTGTGGCTGTTACTATGTTGTGTATGATGTCACCAAGCAGAGGGGTCATTGCAGTTTTTGAATGGAGAGCTGTTTGTACACATAAGCAGTCCGTGTAAATAATTGCGTTTTTGAGGTTCTCCTTATATGGCCAAACATACTGCATAGCATTCCGCAGTGAAGATAGATGCGCACTGTGGTAGCCGTACTCTTTCCTTTGAATTCCGTCACACCACTGCGCTTCCTTCGTAAACATTCGTTTTTGAACCATCCGTATATAATTCCGTAAAACTACTGTATTTTTCTTCGAGGGCAAGGAATTCTTCTATTATGTGATGTTATGAAGTTTGTTCTTTACTGAAGTATGTAAAAGTGAAATCGCATATTGGAAGGAAATTGTACCGTGCAGGTAGTGGGTCTCGTCTCTGCGCAGAAACAGGTAATATGTTTAGTGCGCCAATATCCTCGCACATCTCTTCAAATCGCAAAAGCAGTGGCCTGGTAGCATGGGGTTTGTTGTTAATGAGTATTCTAGATGAGCACTTTGTAGCGATGAGGTAACATAGATGCTTCTGCAGTGAACGGATTTCTAGAATGTATGAGCCTGTCAGTATGCTTCTCCTTTCTGTAAATGATGGTTCGTTTGTTTCAACCTAAAGACTTTTATGGGTGACGTCCTGTATACGCAGATGGAAAGACACAAACCTAAATTATGCACTGGATCCAGGCGTCTAAGATCGAATGGTCTCGCTGACCAATGAACTATACATCCATGCTCTAAGATCGAGCGAAGAACAGACCAAACAATTTGTAAAAGGCATGTCCTATCAGAACCCCAGCGTTTTCGGGAAAGTACTTTAAGTATACTGAAGTATCCGGAGGCTTTCTTTTTTAGAAAAATAATGTGAGGTAAGAATGTCAGCTTTTTGTCAAAAGTAATGCCTACAAAATTTATTTGATTTTCTATTGGTAGTTAGTTTTTGTTTAGATGTAAGCTGGGGTTGGATTGTAGACCTCGTATTAGTGAGAACAGAACGGCCACTGCTTTCTGTGCGGAGAACTGGAATCCATTTTTGTGTGTACACGTCTCTAGTTTGTTTATTGTAATGTGTGTTTGTCTCTCGAATGTTGCTACAATGGATGATGCGCAAGCTATTTGAAGGCCGTCGACATAGACTGAATACATCATGGACTTCGGAATTATTTCGTTAATTGAACTAATCTTTACAATAAACAATGTTGTGCTTAAAATATACCCCTGAGGAATTCCATTCTTTTGAACGAAGCTCCTGGAGAGGATTGATCTTAGGCGTACTTTAAATGAGTGGTTTGAAAGCAAATCATTTAGGCAGTTTTACATCCTGCCGCGGATGCCAAGTTCTGCAAGGTCGCGAAGAATCCCAAATCTCCGCATTGTGTCGTATGCTCTCACCAGATAAAAAAAGACAGAGAGGCTGCATTGTTTGTGTAGAAAAGCTTCTCTAATTGTGTTTTCGAGGTGAACTTGATAGTCAGTTGGCGATCATGCCTTTTTAAAACCGCATTGGTGGATGTCAAGAGGTTTGCGAGCTTCAAGTACAAAACGTAATCTTATATTTACAACCCTTCAAAAGATTTGGAGAGACAGCTTGTAAGGGCTATTGGCCTATAGCAGCTAGGGGAGGTTGGCAGCTTTCAAAGGTTTCAGAAATGGTACTATAATGGCTATTTTCCATTCGATTGGTATTTTTCCTTCTGTGAATATTTTATTACAGAATTTCAAGAGTGCTTCTATGGCAGGATGGGAAAGATGGGCAAGTATTTCTAAGCGTACCTGGTCGTGTCCTGGAGCAGTTTTTTTGCCGACAGACAGTGCTCTATTAATTTCTTGTAGGGTAATTAGACCATTGTATCTTTCATTTACTCCTCCACCAGTTTTCAGGTGGGGTTTTGCATTTTAGAAATCACTGGCTATAGTGTGAAGCTGTAGTGTGTGGCTATAGTGTGAAAACTAAGAAGTGAGTAGGAGGCAGGAGAATTGTGAGAAAGGTTTAAGAATCTGATAGATAGAGGGGAGAACACGAAAAAGCGACTGCCGATTTCCTCCGGTCGGGTGAGGCTGGAGGTGCCGTCTACGGGAAGCTGGGGCCAAATTGGTGTGTTGCCTCCGCCGAGGGGCCTTAAAGGTCCAAACGCTCGGCATCTGCTGAACCACCAGGATCCCCTTTTCCCCGGGCATGTTGATGCTACGCACGGCTAGGCACGGGTGCTCGGGTCCGTGGTGATGCACTGTTCACCATCATCTCCCTGCGGGAGTGTTCCTGCGGATGCTCGGGACCCCTGGTGTCGCCACTCACCAACGTCTGCACGCTGCAGACGCCCCCATGCGAAGGCATATTTTTGAATGTTAATTATAGCCAATTGCCAGTATGGAAAACATTTATTAAACATAAATTACGATAATGTTATCTTCGTTTCAGCATACGTTGTTCTCCTCTGCATCATAGCCGTTCAGAACTGATCCATGGAGCGCACTTGTGAGAAACACCAAATTATTTAGAGCCATTCGAACTTGCGTCGCCGCCCCTGCTGCTGTTTGCGCGCAGTAATCTCTGAGAGGGTTGCGTTATGCACAACAAGATCGATCTACGCATCTGCACCGATGTATAGTCACGAAGATAGATAATTCGATTAAATAGCCGCAATACAGAACTCTCACTACCTACCTGTTGGCGCCGACCAGGCCGAGCTACGTGGTTAATTAGGCCTGTATTGATTGCTTCTTAAAAGTTAGTTCCCGAATTGAGCTGACATTATTCGGTTCTAAACTATGTAGTACGGTCCCCACACGTTAACTTTACTTTTGTCACAGGCCGGTAACTATAGCCGCTTGCACAAACTATGCCGGCTGGGTGCAGAGGAGATCGCTATTTGGTAATATACACTCCAGTTCCATCAACAATTAGTTATTCACGAAACGTAGCTGAAAGCTGTACAAAAGCTTTTTGTTCGCTAAGGTGTGCCGGGTATTTGAGCGAACACATAAAAAAATTCTTTAAAATGTCTTTTCGAGAAAAAACTACACCGGGGAGAACTGTTAGCTGCGGCGGACATCAGTAATTGGGAAACTCATGCTTTTGAACTGGCTAATTAACGAAACTTTGCTAATTAAATCTTTAATTATTAAATTTCGGTGGTATATGTAAATGTTGAGTTTGTAGCCACAAAGAATACGATGCGATATAATTTTTAAAAGCAACAAATATCATTCTCTAAAGCCCTGCTGCATGGAAGAATTTGGTGGTTTTTATCCACGAATCGACACTCGGCAAATTAAGAGCCGGAAGCCTAAAATAGACTTAACGTCCACTAGTGACATGTTGCAATGACTGTGGCACCCATTTTGAAACGGCTATGGAAATTTCCCCCGCTGAATAGCTTCGATGCTGTATCAGTCAGCAGCCTGCGTTATCTTTTGCTTCGTCAGTCGGTGCATCTTAAGAGGACGTTTATTTGTAACAGCTTCCGTGACACAGTTGCCATGTACATAAGAAAACCTTATCATTTGTTGTGAGAACTGGTTGACAATGACTATTAAAAGTTGACCTCAGATGTGTAACAGTTTTGAGTGGTACTGTAAACACACATGAAAAAAATTGCATATTTCATGGTTTCGTTTGGTTGCAGCCCCACACTTGTACTCCATGAAAAAAAATAACGTCATTTCGAACAGCACTCAATCTTTATATGATGTGCTTAAATTGCTTTCTGTTCAGTGCAATGCACAAAGAAGCGAGGTTCTGCACAGTGTTCCCAGCTGATGAAAGGATCTTTTACAGAATGTTTTCAAGAACCTTCTTAACCGCTGCTTCAGATGTTCGAGGTTGGCCGATTTCATCTTCAGAAATTTATTTAACGCATCCCTGGAGGAATAAATATATGGATGATAAATAGGATGACCAATAAAAGGCCACAATGTAATTCCACCTCACACAATAAGTTGGCGAGGAACGAATTCGTCCATGAATTTCCCAGCATATGAATAAAAGGCGGAGGGGCCTGTTATGCTGGTACTACTTTAAATTTTCAGTCGATGGAGTAAACAGAAGCCATACCGCCGTAATAAATCGAATACCAAACATTTTCTGACCACATTCAGCAGCGCTTATGTTGACATTGTCAGTATGGCTTCTGATCGCACCAATAATGACCGTTGGACATATTGAAATTACATTTTTTGCAAAACATGGGCCTCATGTGTGCAAAGAACGCTGTGGAGAAATACGTGCTCTTTGTCGCATTGGATAGGGCACAAACTGCAACAATAGAGACGTTTTTTGAAGTCATTGTGGTGGAAACACACGGGTTGTCGTTGGAAGCAGTGTCTTTGAAGTAACCGCCAAACGGAACTCAAGCTGGCACCATATGCGCTGGCAATTTTCCTGAAGCTGGCTGCCAGTATGCCAGAAGTGCGCTGAAATTAAATATGCCAGGACATCAATGTATTCATCACCGGAAACACTAGCTGGTTGCTCCTTTTTCTTAATATAGACCGATTCAGTGGTCCTAAATAAATGTAATGTAATTATAAATATCTAATGAGTACGCACACGACGGCCAGCATGCTCGACATCATACAGTATTATTTCCAGCTCCGCGTGTATTTGCGAGCTCACATAGGCGAACACAAAGTGCTCTTTCTAGGGAACTTTCTCGGCAGCGGTAGCCTAGTCGTTTGAGCATCCACCGTGTATGCGGGGGGTGCGGGGTTCGATCCCCAGTGCCGCCAGGTACCGACCGGTGATACAACGGGTACAAGCTTCCCCATGCCTTGTGTTCGGCTTCTTTAGGGTGAAATGCATGGGAAATGGACGTTTCACCCTACCTTGAGTAGAAGAGAAGCCTTGTTCTATGGCGCTCTTTGGCCACCGACGCCCTTGCGCTCCTAAAATTCATCATCATCATCATCGTCCCTCAATCGACACGCTGAATGTAGAAGTTTTCATCTTTATATCAACAAGGCGACAGTTCCGTGCATTAAAGAATTCGGAGACACAGGCACTGCACTGCACTTGCGCTTCCAAAGCAGGCATCTCTAGGGCAAACAAACGGTTGTGTGAAACTAACCCCACAGGCCCTAAGTACAAATAGCCTACCGACACTGCCCCGCAAGCCCTTCTTGCCGAGCGGACGGCAACTTTCTTTTTCTGATGCGCTTCCTAACACGCGGTCATTATACAAGAACAACAACTCAACCTAGTAAATAAATTATCGAATGGCAATTGCTCAAATCTAGACCGCTTTATAAGCGCATTAGAGGTGGCGGAAACAAAAAAAAAAGCTCCAGGTAGCGCCTATCAAGAATCTCAAAATCGACGGCCGCGAAGATTAGGGTGTTTGCCCCTTTTTTTCATTCGCCTAGCGGCGATGAAAAGAGGACGCCGGCCGCGCACTAAGCTAATCATCAGGACTACCTGGGCGAGGAAATTACCTCAGGATTTTTAAATTATGCGTTGCAGTCATTACAGCAGGTCGCTAGCTGACGTTAAGTTTGCACTAGACTTCCGGTTCTCCTGATGCTCTTAGTTTCGGTGTCGTTCTAAAAAAAACAAGATTTTATCGCGCTGCAAGGCTTCATTGAACTGCTTTGCTTAAAAACTCATACGGCTACAAGCTCGCCTTTCATATCAACCTCCAAACTTTTTCTAATTAAAACTTTCATCAGGATCTGCTTGCTAATTACCTGGTTGCCTAATATTTTTGCACGATAACTGACGCCCGCCGAGCGCGACAGCTAGCTCCAGAAGAGATTGGTTCTTTCTCGAAAAGGGCATCTTTTCGAATTTTGAAAGTGTTAAATTTCTGACACACCGGCTATGATCATCTCCTAATCGGCTGGTGAGATAAACGCCAGAATTATGCTGGCTAGAGGTGTTGCGTCTTCGCCCCTACTTGGAGCCAACAATGCATAGGCTTCGGCTGAAAAACATATTCTGGTCACTGAAGAAGAGAATACCGGTACGGCAAAGTTTCAATTTTTTTATTTTTTTATTTGCCATGCTATCTGTCCTAACTCGGACCAAGATAGGGGTGGGCATTGCAAATAATGACAAAATGAAAAAATGCACGGAAAGCCGTAAATATGACATAAGCGTGCTGGTTTGATCAAAATACAATCAGTGCCCACGCGCACACCCAGTTTATGCCCACAGGAGGAGTTACCCAATACCAAAAGCAACATAATTTTCTGGTATTTGTATATACTTCTCCAAGGAGAGACTGAAATTGTTCGCGACTTAGGGATGTAACAACATTTTGTGGTAGTTTATTCTATTTTTATTCCCCTTAACAATTTACGCCTGCGAGGTCACTAAGTGGGACACCATGGTTTGGAAAAATATTCCCAAAACTGTGTGTCAACAGCGTCAAAAAAGCAATAGTGAAGTGAGGAAAAATTATTTTGTTACTCATAGGAGGAAAAATATCTCCTCTAACAAATGAGGCATATTATTCGCAGGAAGAATACCTGAACTTAATAGAACATGACAGATTAATTTGCCAAATAACGCAAATTAACGCGAATAATGCAGAATAACGAAGAATAACATATACCACAAAAAAGTTTATTCGCTAACCAAGAGCAGTTTGCTGCCCTCGAAAAAGCCAAAGGACCAATAAAGGCATTGATTTTTGATATCTCATTTATACTACCGGAGGCGCTTTAAAATTCCCAGGTTGCGCACTAGGTACGCCTGTTTGGTAAATACGTGTGGCCCACAAGTGTCAATGCTGAAGCGATCCCCAGCCATGCGTAGTGCCTGATGAGACGGAGCAGTGCTGCATGAAACGGGTCAAAATATATGACACACAATCATCGACATACATGACAAGGTAGGAGCTGTGCTGGTCAACTATAAAAAGCGAAAGGGAACGAGAGTGGCGCCTTGCTTCGGTTGTTGGGCGGAATTCATTCATGGCGCTCTGGGCGCGAAGCTTTCAAGACTTCTTGATGAGAACGGGAGGTAACGTCGTCTCAGAAGCGCTTTATTAGTTTCGCAAAGTTTTACACCAAGTTTCAAAAAACCGAGACAAGGACGATACTTATTCGTGGACAACACTCATGCCACGAAGAATTTATCTCTTTAGCGATATGGTTATGTCTTTAAACACCAAGAGGAAGACTTGCGCTTTGTTGGTACATAATTATGTTGTTTTTCTTCATTCCGTATTTGTCTTTTGTGATGCTCGTTTACATAAAGATTGCTTTTTGAATCAAAGTTATCATACACGAAGTACGAAAAAAAAAGATACACCCTTACAACCACGAGAGAATATGAGCCAAGGATGCATCGCGTGAGACTTCTAAAAGCAGCCTTACGATGGAATAAACGAGCACTATGCCACATTTTTTTAAATATAACTCCAGACTATAACTTCATTTTCATTGCCCATTTAAGATTACTGTGAAGTTCATCAGTCTTGTGGTATCTTTTTTCATGTTCTTTTTCAGTTTCGTATTGCTATATACTGGTACACGTACTAGCCCCTATAATCGCCTTCAAAGTAATGATCCGTATAGTTAAATTTCCTTCAAAACTGCTGGACAGAAGTGGATTGATTTGAATGGAGAGAGGCAGGAATGATGCGTAATGAATATTAGTTTGCTAACGGTGCTTGTCAAAAATTTCTTTAGCGAACGAAATGAAAGAAAAAGGAGATGTCATTTTAAGGTAAGTGTCTTCGCATGTTCATTTTTTTGTGTATGACTCGAATGTTACATACAGCGTTTCTGCGAAGTCATGCGACCAACATGTTTCATTTGAGCCGTCTAGTGGGGCAGTTATTTGAATTGCAAACCTCAGGTCGGGGCGGGAAAAAAATGCTCTGAACCTTCCGGTCATTTTTGTCATTAGAGACGCTTCAAGTACTACCTGGGTAAAAACTAAACTCAGTGATCTGAAGATTTTTGAATAAGGGTGTAGCTTTTGTTAAGTTTTAGCTTTTGCTTTAGCACATACGGTACGCATGCGTCACGTGTGCAACCTTGGGTCACGCCGTATCGCGCGTCCATCCTTATCAGACAGGTATCCCGCTTTGGTGGTGAGGAATGAGATGGCGCGAAGGTTGAATTATGATCATCACTGTTAGAGATCCAGTTCTTATAACCTGTGTGCGGGGTTGCTGGGGTATGTGGGGTTGCTGTGTTAAGGTATGACGCCGATGACTTCGCCACAATATAAGTGAATGTCATAAACCCAGCCATCGGTCTAAAACGTCGATTACTACGAGCTAAAACATTTCAATTCCCAGCAAAATATTCAGTGGCAATAACTGGTACTTTCGTTTTTTAATTCGACTTGGTGCATGATCGAATGATTATTTCACGAGTCAAGGCACGCTATACTGCGAGACGATCTGCCCTGTTACTATTTGATCTTATGTTCATCGCACCTTGTGTTTCGAAGAGTTATTCTGCAAGGATTTCTGCACATTCAAGGTACATAAAATGAAATAGAAAAGTATACGGTGAGTAGCCTTCACTTCAAAGTAGAGCACAAAAGACGTGTGTTGTTCATAGACAAGAAATAGTTCAGGTACAAGTCCAAATGTTTATGTGTATATAATGTGCACTGATTCTTTTCGGTACTTCAAGAAGCCGACAATCTTAATATTTGCTGTAATGATATGACATGAAACGCCACAACCAACTGATGCTCAACGACGATGTCTCCGAATAGCCTCAAGAGTTTTTTTTTTTGAAGTCATAACAACTTTCCGCCTTGTCTTACATTAGTTCCAGAGAAATCGGGCGATCACATTTCATAGAATCTCAAAGATCACAACTTTTGTGGCTATCTATGAGTTGTACAAAATATAATACTCGCGACGTTACACATACCTGCTCTCTACAAATATGTAGCGATAATATTATCTAGTACTGCGCTTTCCTAAATTGAGACACTTGAATGTTAAGCATATTTTAATCGACTGCACAAAAGACTGCCTCTTCTTGAATTTTAAGTATCATCGCTCAGGTTGAACGAAGCGCTTCTCGTCTTTCGTATTCTATTTCTGTTAACTTACGTGAAACAGTGTTCTTTATGTATGATTAAGGCTGATAATCGTCCTGAAATTTAAACCTTGTTACAAATACTAACACTATATATCTGTTGAAGAGAAGCTCTAAATCAAAAACGAACTGGCAGCCGATCCCTATGTTCATACATCGGGCTCGTCACCGCATGATATCAGTTGGCACCTTTTTTCTCCTAATGTCTCAAACAGTTCACAGGAGGAATGTTCTGTGCCAGCGCTCTTTTCCAATATCCATTCTCAGCATTCGTCCAAGCCGACACAAAGGGTATTCGGCAATACTGGTAGCAAGCATTCTATGCACTTCACAAAGTAGGCGTTCAAGACTTACGCCCCGTTGCAGCCTTGCAGTGCCTTTTTACTAATCGATTTATAGCGTGTCGTTTAAGCAAGACATCTTAAGCAAGTGAACACTGTAAGAGCTGCTGTCGTGTTCGTGAAGCTACTTTCCCTTCTGTTTGCATCTACCGCCTCATCCGCGATTTTCCGATGTCCTAACAAAATGAGTTACCGTAAGGCACTATCGTCGTTGCATAGAGGGAAAACAAAAAGATTTTGGAATTCAGAACAGTTTGAACAGTTGAATGAAATATGTGGTTAGAGTGATGAAAACTTAAAAGGATGCCACGTTGGTGGCCTGTCTCCCGTATGCGTCAATAAATAACGAGGGTAACCGCTTAAAAAATGTCCACTGGAGAGCAGAAAAGTGCTGAGTACCGTTGCCCTGGTCTCAGAAAGGTCTCTAGTGCCCTTTCAAAAGGTCCTAAAAGTAGAGCGGAGCTCTTCAAAATTTGATTTCTTGTTTTCCAAATGAGAATTGAAGTTTAGCATGAGAACAAGAATGAAACACAACGGTGTAAAGAACTTGAAGCACTAAAGGATCTTAATATACCCTCATGAGTTTGAATACAAAACTGGTGGCATGGCAAGTAATAAACTGAGCGGCAGTGACATTCAAAGTTGAGAGAAATTGTGTTCTCCAGGTCAGACGTGCACATACGTAGTTGTTTTTTTACGCTTTGAGGCTCAACATGAAGTTGAATTTATTTTTTGTTTAGAGACCATATTGGGCCACTTTAGCCAACTCCATTGTGGTTGTACCTCCTTAGCCAAAGGCGCCTTGGTCTAAAGCCCTCTAAAGCCGTCTAAAGCCGTTTAAAGCCGTCTAAAGCTGCCTACCTAGAGCTCCTAGCGGAGCCGAACTCAACTAGCCCTCCGGCTAGAGTTCTGCCGGAGAAATGCGAGGAGAAAGTTCTGAGGGGACAGCCAACCCGATTGGATCTTTTGACTAGATTTAGATTAAGCCTTCGCCGTCACGCGCCTGCTCAGTGCCTCGTTCCGCGTTCTGCACACAGTTGCATTTGTATTTGCGCTTGCAACGGACGCTCGAGGTCCCTCGACAATCCGGCGTGCCCGGTGTGCCAAATCCGGCGGCTAAGGTGACAGCGGCAGTGGGCAGAGGAAGACACCCGGTCTCGGTAGTGTGACCGGTCGATGCGAAAGCGAAGCGGAAAATATCTGAAGATCTAGAGTTGCTTGCAGCGAAATGTGAAGGATTGCCGAGAAAACGCGAAACGTAAGCGGAGGCGAGGCGACAAGGTTTAAATCTTGCCTGCGAAGATGAATCGCATTCAATTGTGTTTTCCCTCGGACTCTTTCTGCTTCTTGAGCTGTCAACTCAATAAACGAATCAAAGCTATTACTTAATAGATAGAAAGAAATCCCGCATGAGAAGCCAACGCACGCAAACGCACATAAATTTATATACGTAGACATATTTTCCCATTGCAATACCTAAAACTTCACACGTCGCATAAACAAAAACCAAAATTCTTATTAAAGTTGCCAAGAAATACTATAGTTGCCACATCAAAAAGTAAGCACTTCTGTTGGGCTGCTCCAGTTCATAGCATTGTTAAAGTATAATTTCGCGTGGTAACGGAACGGAGAAGGAGTAAGAGGAAGAAGAGGAAAGGCAGGGAGGTTAATCGGAAGAATAATCGGTTTGCTGCCCTGCACGGGCAGAAAGGGGTGAGGGGAGAAAAAGATGATGGAGAGAAGAGAGTAGCAGAAAATTGAAATCACTTTAGAAAGTAAGCAACCGTTCGGTAAGTCAGAGCCTATCGTGCAGGCCAGAAGTTCTCAAGAAGCGGAGCAAAGCCTTGGAAGCGGAAGAAAAGCGCACCATTGCTTGCGGAAAAGCAAGCAATCTTGTGGATGAAAGCAGTTTTATGCGAAGTTCGGGAATTAAAAAAAAGAGCGAGAATGCTTTATCAAGCGAAGTAGAATTGCTTGAATATTGCAGGCTATAAGTAGAGGGCAGCAGATTCCATTTAAAAGTTTGCAGTACCAAAAAGACGTCAGAACTTTCAATACCCCGGGGATTACGAAAGACTTCACCATTTGAAGCATTCTTCACGCTCTCAATAGGAGGAATTCTGGGGATGGAAGTGAGAGCAGGCCCGCTATATGAGCGACCTGTATTTTAATATTCAATATTTATTTCCGTGAAAGGTGTGAATCATAAAGGACACTTAGACTATAGCCGACTGCGGCGATGAGATGAGAAATTCAGCACGAATATGAAAAAAATTCCTTGTAGTATACTGAAGCGCCCAGTAATTAAAAAGACCAGCGAGTTCATCTGATCTGAATTTCAACAAGTCCATCAGAAAGCAAAGAAAAAATCGAATGAAAAGTGTCCCGTTTCATGAGGTCTCCAGATGCGAAAGCCGACGTGCGCTGAATTTTAAAGCAGGCTTCTTCAGGGACATCACTTTAGTGTTGTATGCGCTTTAGCAGAACGCATCCTTACTCTAATATCTTCAACACCGTCATTACTTCTTCCAAGAGTCCGAAGCTTTTTTTATGGACGCTTGTTGCTTCCGTCTTAACAAAAGAAAGATGTGCTCAGTATTGGTAAATTTTTAATAGAAAAAGGACCTTTCCCCTGAAAATGAACAACCACAGGCATACTTTTATGAATTACGGCCCATGGCCATGACGAGTCTTCTTTCATGAGAAGTGTATGTGTAGTGAATTGGATAGTAGTACCATAGACGCAAAAAGTTGACTTGGATATGCATTCACGACAATATGCGTGAAAGTACTTATAATTTTAGCAGACATGGCGAAGTGGTGTAAACATGTCTGTGAACTGCCCTAGCAAAAGGGAGAAAACGAAGAACATATAATCATAATCGGAGAATATATTTTTCCCGTTTTTCTCGCGTGATGATTATAACTTCTGAATATTAATTTTGGGGCTCGATACCAGATGGTTTTAAATCACACTAGATATAAGAGAAATTAGCGAAAGCTTCGACTATATGGAGCAAAGTCAGGTTGGAGACCATGATAGGATGATTTATCAATGTCAGTGGAAAAAATGCGCAGATTTGACGTAAATATCTTGCTTATGTTTAAGCCTTAGCGCAGATTGACGCAATGGCAGAAAACCAGAAAATTAAACAAGTAAAATCACACCGCGGTGTAAAAATTAAGAACTTTGCATTTTTAAAAGAAATAATTTGAATTTTTAAATACATTTCTATTCATCAACCGCTAAAGTAACCATCGGTGCAACAAGAAGAACGTTTAAAGCTTTATTCATAACGGCTGACAAGACACATAGAAAATGTCGTCGTTATGTGTACACATGAGCACTTCTTAATATTGTTCCAATCGCCAATTCGCACCTAAGAATTTGTAAAAGACGGGTGTGCAACCACGAGTCTCGAGCAGGTTTCAAGTGCACACCCCGTCTCATTATATTTTCTTTTCATTTGACTGGATGCTTTAATTCAGACAGAACGACGTTAAAAGTAAAGCGCAACACCTTTCATGCCATGGATGTGACTGGCGAAGTGTTGATTTGAATTGAGTTGCAGACATCCAAACTCAGCACCTTTTTAAACACCAGGGCTTAAATATTAGCGCGGCTTTCAAAGTACATCTTGTATTTATGTTAGCATAAGATCTCGTATTTATGGTAATTTTAAAATGTCTGTGCGCTTCGTGGATTGTCTTCTTGTAAAGAAACATGCACTACGTTCCATATTCCTTTCATTTCCCGCTCTACTGAATGCATACTGAGTGCATGCACGCACACGAATTGACCTCCAGGACAGAAGGCCTTTGAACAAACTTTGTTCACCGAAAGTATCCGGCAAACACATACTGTAAAATCAAGTCACTCTGAATTGCATTGAGTGGAGGCTTGCGCCGGACTCTGAATGGGGACAATGAACACGCTTCGTTAGACGTTTGGAATGTAATTAATTTTGGGAAAGCTTTCTGGAAGCCTATCCCGAAAATCACGCTTGTTAGATCAGTTTAAGTTGGCCAGTACCGCCCTAAATTATGGTTCACTAACTTGTGTATGTCGCTTGCATTGCCAGGCGAAAGGCTTACTTGCGAAATAACTGCAATGTGAAGAAATATTTGAGTAACAAGCCAGTGGAGCTCGAGCCTCTCATAACTACATTCAACTAGCTTAGCTGGCACCAAAAAAGGTTAACCTATTGCTCGCTGTTGGGCCTCTAGGTCACTGCGATTGCTGGGACTTGTCCGCGGTATATTAGTTACAAGTTTTTAATTTACTCCTTCTAAATCGGTGGTGCTGGCGAAACGTACTGACACCCGGGTAGTGGGCTATGTCAGCGCTAGTTTAAAAAAAAATAGGCACGCCTCAGCTGCGATGAAGCTTACTGATGCAGAAGTGAAGTATGGCGATAACTTGTGTGAGATTGCGCGATGTTTGCAACTCAGTGTCTAGGTTGAAGCAGCGTTGTTTAGATTTAATATCTGCTACGGGTCCTATTTGGAGCCAAGATATTAAACTCATTTTTGGAATGTGGCGGCGGAGTCCTTGAAGCTTGCTTTACCTCCGCCACGGGTTGGCCCGATATTCCACTACCTCCGGGATCAGACCGGGATATAATACGCGCGTCTTTTCTTTCAATCTTTGCTCTCCTATCTTTCAACACTCCTACTTTCAGCACTTGGCAGCGATTGTAGCTCAGCTTGAGCCAGTGGGTAGGCCCGTGCACTTTCCTTTTCATTATTCCTGTCAGCAACAGCAAGCAAGCAAGCAGCGTTGTTTCGTTATCTCTGTGCGCTTTTTTTTTTTTTGCACCGGCGCCGCTTGCGAAAGAGGAATAGGAGCCCGACAGTAGCTGTGTGGAGCGCACTGTGAAAGACCCGCAATGCGCATGTTGAGATCTTGGCAAGCTGCTGCACGGCGCAAGCCTAGGGTGTGGTAACGAAAACACAACGCTAAAAAAGGGTGTGGAGAGAAATCTAAAGATGGTGAAAACAAAACGAGGTAAAGAATTTTTAGTTTTTAGTTTTCTTTAGGGAACCCCTATATTTTGATTAGCAGTCTAAAGCACCGCGTTCAGTTGAGGTTTATTGATCACGGCACAGGGGCCTTCCTCTGGATGTCTTTCCAATATTGGCTTGAAATGAAGCAGCTCACGCGTAACACCTTCCTGCGCTCAATGCAACATCACAGGTTACGTTGAGGATCGGCTCTATATATTTCCAGATATTTATTTATGCGCTGCTGTAAATTCTTGAATAAGGCTGTCAGGCAGGTTTGTTTTCTTTATATTTCTGCACCGCTGTCATTAAGAACAGCTGCTTCAAAAAATTTTTGACATTGTTTTGCAGTTTTCTAAACTGCTTCTCCAACAGTTATGCAAATTGCATGCCACCCGTTTTGCTTCCGCTATCGGCTGACGCGCTATGGATTCTCTGGCTGTGACACTTGCACTCGAGTTGTTAAAGCATAGCAAATGAAACACAGGGGTAGCAGTGAACACCTGAGAAGTAAACGGCAGAACATTCGCACCCTACCTCTTCATATTTATAATACACGACAGAAAAGTTGTTCAAAATTATAGTTCTACTTGAGGAATTTCTGGCATACTTTATGGCGGGTTTGCAAAGAGCTTCAGTCAAATGCCAGTGCGAATTGAAATTTTACATGCTTTCAAGCTTGCGGATTTTAAACATACTTTTTCGGCGCGGAAAGGAGCGCCATACAATATTTTCAGTGAACATTTACACAAGGAAACTGTTTATCGGAACGAAAGTGAGAATTTTGTGTAAAAACATAGAAGACAAACTGTTACCAAACTCAGCTCTCGAAATACATAAGCCGTTTTGGTTTGCTTAAGTTTCAGCGTCTTCACTAGAACCCAAAATTTTTTGCAGTTGTTGTTGATGTTCTCCGGTGGAATGGCACATGTCGAAATGGCAACTTTCGGTGTTTCTCTTGATCTTCATTTGGCCTGAATTTACCATGCTTCCACAGGAAATGTTCTCCAACATCACCTTTCATAAAACAAACGAGAGTCCTATTGCAAATTGGAAGTGAAATAGAGCACTCAGAAATTCCGTATTGTTCAGGAGCATGGCGTAGCTACCTTTTTGTAATTTAATGACATTAACACACAGTCTCTATGTTACGCTCCGGAAAGCACGGAAACACAGGCGAGGCTGTGAGGCCGTAGCAGCCTGTTGTTCAAACTTCGGCCTGCAGCGGTGTTGTTATTGTGCCACCTATATCACACTAATATATATGTTGCCTTCGACAATAGTCCTAGTCCAAAGCCCCTACTGCTGGATCAGTGCCAGCCCTTCTAATGGCTTCGAATATGCGAACTACCTTTATCTCATAGCGTCCACAATGACAAACCCTTTT
This sequence comes from Amblyomma americanum, assembly GCA_030143305.2. Classification (NCBI taxonomy): domain Eukaryota; kingdom Metazoa; phylum Arthropoda; class Arachnida; order Ixodida; family Ixodidae; genus Amblyomma; species Amblyomma americanum. The sequence continues at coordinate 34,777 of JARKHS020028268.1, forward strand.
CCATTGAGGAGATGGCACCGGCTCCTACAGTTGAGCTGAAGCTGCTGAGAAATTCGTGACGTCCTTCGTACGCCAACTCTGCCGCCGAGATTACAGCGAACGATGCGAGCGCCATCACTTCATCGCACCGCAGAAAGGCACTGGGCGCATAGCGGCCAGCTCGTGCGCTGCTGATATTTTACGAGCTTCGTGTGTGTCCCATGCGGGTTTTCAAAACTACTGAATGCATTAGTACATGGAATTGAGACGGAGCGGGGGATGGAGGGGGGGGAATCAAATTTAATACTTTGAAATATCAGCTGAACGTTGCTAGAACCGTGCATATCAAGATATTTTGCAGGATATAAAGCGTACACGCAAGCGGCTACCGTATATTCTGCTATACACCATGCCGGCAATTAATGATTTGAAGCAAAATTTTTCCCCTTTCGTTCGCTGTACAGCTGCGCAGTATAAAGGTTTTTTTTTTTCTGCAATCTCCCCAAATGCAGCATGAGAAGCCCTACGCATTTGTATGCACGTGGTCGCGGTCGACCATATGCTGACTGCAGAAAATATAGTAAAAAATTCTCTTTTTCTTCGAAACAAAGCCAACACTGCGATCTCTATGCCGGACTCTAATGCATTGCAGACTCTAATTAAACGGCTGAAGATTGGTGTTTAAGACATAAACAACATTTTGGAGAAGTCTGGCTTTAGCAATGTGCACTTCGAAGATGGGCAATGTGTTTTTGATGCTTAGCTTCGTAGAGGGCCTTTATATTACTAGATGACAATGGCAACTACTCAAATGATATGACTGAGGCAGTATAAAAGGGGCGCACAAAATTAAGAGCTGATAATGGCGCGTAACAGTGTTGGTCAAATGTTTAGAGGAAACTCCCAAGGTGGTGTAGATTTGTAATAAGGCAGTAATTACTCATTGACATCCACCCGAGCGCAGCCATAAGGTGAAACGGTGGTCCCGGGTTCGAACCCTGGACAATGATGAATTTTTCTTTAACTTCAAAGTTTCTGAGAAAGCCGTACAGCTTTCCTTTGTAGCCGTATGGTTGCGCTCGGGTGCATGTCAATGAGTAATTACTCGCATATTACAATGACGCGTAACGATACAACTGCCACATACTGCTTCCTTTGCGACATAATGCTCCGTTCAGGACTCATTGCAAAATGTATTATTCTCCCATATGGTTATTTCGTGTTAGAACGGAATAGATTAAGTTAGGGTGCGCCCTTTCAGCCACAGAGGAGACTATGATACGAACTAATGGTTGAAAACAAAATAGCAACGTTCAAGGAAAAAATGGATTCCTTCTACAGAGACTAATTAATACTAAGAAAACTACAAGCGGCAGTCCTCGCTTTTATCCGTGGTTACGCATTCATGAAGGCGGATTGCTTGTATCGAGAAGTTACAATTTATTTTTCGACCCTTTGTTGGTGCAATGGCAATAGCAAAGGTTTGCAGTGGCAAAGTGCGCCTCTACAAAGCTCTCAACTACCGAACGTGCGATACGATCCTGCGAGAGGGCGAAATATCCTTGAAGTAAGCGTGGACAGTCCACCGAAAAATGACTGTCAACCCCGGATCATTAATCCCCACGGGTTCCCTTTCTCGCTGCCGGTGCGAGGAACTTCGGTCAGCTGATGGAGTGATAAGGAGTAGATGGGTGAGCAGCCGAGAAGCGCGAGCTCAGCTTAGGCAGGCGACGATGGAAGCAACACGTGCATTTCGCATGTAGTGAAATCGACTCCCTAAAATCTAGGCTTCCTGCTTTCAATCGAAATACCAGAGAAATACGTTGCTTTTCGACAGGTACTCTACAAGCATGGAGGCAAGTCCAGAACGAGTATGACAATAATAATGTTGTGAGCACACAATCTTTCATTCCAATGCACCAGCACCAATTCAGCTTTGCCGATAAAAATTTACCGACTAAAAACTTTCAGCTCTCAGCGATTCAGCTTCGCCGATTCAAACTTTTAAGCGGGTTCATTCATGAGTTTAATGCCTTGTCTAAATGGACGTCAATAATTAATGACAGCAATGTTTTCTTGATGTGAACGTGAAAGTGAATTTTCTAATATAAAGCTATTTTCTATAGACCATTTCAGAAAGAGCATTTACAGGACACTGGGAAGATTTGATCGTGGTGCAAATAAGATATCAATCAGGATATTTGTTTCCGTGTCAAGAAATAAGAAAAATATCTTCGTCATGAACGTTTTGAACTGTATTCATTTGTAATAGAAATTTGCACTTAATATAGTGTCACAGTACATGTGGCCGCCAGTGGCTGTGGCATGGCTCGATGCCTGATGCTGGAGAGACACTGCTCAGACGCCTCGTAGAAGCAGGTCAATCAGAAAACAAGGAGCTGAACTGCAAACGTACTATGGCCTGAAATTTTCCACAGACGCACTGGCAGCGGTTAGATGATCGAAGTGGTCGCATAGGCAGTCGACATCGCGTAGTACGGGAAACAGTCTTAACAGGTGGTGCGGCCCCCAATTCCGTTGTAGACGAGCATGATTCTGACTTGACTTCGATAGCATGGTTACCGGGCAGCAACTGAAAACTGCTGCCATATGGTAGCAATTACCCCCCCCCCCCCCCCTCACGTAAAGATCAGTGCAAAGCGCCTAGCCATAAAGCTAACATTAATATTTGGAATAATTATTCTCTACCCAAATAAATAATTAGGCAGAATTAAAAAAAACCTGAGCCGCGGCGCCTCATGACGGGAACCAAAATGTCATTGGCTGTACCCTGCTAGGGTGCGCCGTTCTTTTTTTATTTAAACTTGGCTCAAGTTACTTGACACACCATGTATATGCAGCATCGATGAAGTAAGTGCAGCCCCCTATTGATTTATTGGACCTATTGCTTTCATTAATGCAATGTGTCACTGATTGATTGTCATACGCTACCGCAGCGAAATTCGATAACCCTTAAAACATAAACGAGAAACTTATGCTACCTTCCTCGCCGAAAAAAATGTGATAGAACTGCGTGTGTACTGACGCATAGTGCTTCACAAAGGCGCTGCCGGAGTCATGACAAGATTCTAACTCGCAAGGTGTAGTATCGCCTCAGTCTTCTTTCCTCGCTGCCAAACTCCGGTGTATTGCCTCGTCCTTCCAGCGATCATGAAGATACTGCGCCGGGTGGCCTTTCCGGCCATTTGCCACTTAAAGCAGCGGTCCGTGTGTATACAGCCGTGTGACTGGCAGTATGTACAGTCCTCGCCGGAGTACCAAATATTTGCAGCAATAGCATGAAACTGCGTATATCCTTTACGCGCCCCAAGCACAACACTTCAGAACACTTTTAAGAAAGCTTCGTGGCAGATCAGTCCGCAGACACTAAACTTTTAATGAAGGAGCATTGATGGCCTTCGCACGGATAGTGACGATGCTCTCCTTCATGAACATTATTATGCTATTATGCTTTTCGCATGGTATGTACTCTGCTGGACGCCGACTACAAAAGGCCATAGTTTAATAAGCAGCAAACATGACATTAAATGTGGTAACTTGCAGTGCAGTAAAGCCAGACAGCGGGAACTAAACATGACGTCATTGTTTCCTTTGTACATATCCTGCCTACACACAGGACTACCTCGTCCCTTGCTTAGTCTTCACAAAGAACAAACTTCCTCTCAGGAGACTAACGGTCGCCGGAACTCCTGAAATAACGAAAAATTGCTTCGAGTCTAGCCCATATCAAACTCAGTCTCAAATGTCTAACCAGCGCGTCGTCCAGGAACATTATGCGTGTCCCGAGAAGCTAACACATGTGCCTAAAGCGCGGCCATAAATATATGTGTCATACCTTTCAGCTGCCTTTATGTGCTGGTGCAGCGAGCCCTTGTAATGAAACGTGTGAAGGGATTCAGTCGTCTCGGCGAGCGGCAGCATCGGTGCACAAGAAATTAATGTCGGTAGGCTGGTACATGGGGTTCATCGAGAGACCTTCGAACGCGTAATGGTATCCGGAACTTCATGGCGATTGCATGCTGATAGAAAAGTGAACTTTCACCGGCAGAATAAATATGAGTCCTGCATAACATAGGGTGCATGCTTGTGTCCATTCATTGAAAACAAAGCTGTCTGCCATCCCAGGCGTCATGCCGTCAAAGGTCGTTGTGAACAAGGCCAAATTCTTGCACATAAAATCTTAGATGTTCCCGATACCCATTTCTTTGCTTGAGACGTTTTATTTAGTAATCGAAAAGTTATTGACCTGCAATTCTATCTGCAATTCATAGGCAATTCTTCCAGGCCCAGAAGCGCGTTTCTTGGAAAATTTTCGCATTAACTGGTGAAAGAACCCAATAGGACATCAATAACATCCAGAAAACAAACGTATCTGGCAATCATCGAGCTGACGACCACGCATAATCTACATCAAATGACACCCAATGAATATACCTCAGACGCTCATAATTAACACTAAAGGCATGCTGCCCATTAATGTGCTTAAGCTGTCGCTTGCTTCACAATGCGGCGGGTGATTTTATGAAATTAATGCATTACTTGGTCTCTGCTGTCATGTGGCTACCTCTTCCGCATAGCCTACGAATATAAGAAGAAAATATCGTAAGCAGTCTGCAGATTAGCTTTTCATTTCAAAGAAGAGTATTATTAAATGGCTAACGACTTCCTCAAACGCGTGATATGCATTATGCATGGCACGCAAGTGCAGTAAACTTGGCAGTCATTTTGACTTCAGCGCTAAAAATATCAGACATCCCAAAAAAGCACACTAGCCTGAACTGTTGTCAGAAAGGTTGCGGTGCAGGAACAAAGAGAGAACAAAATGGACAATAGTGAAAAATAACGAAAAGTAAATGAAAAGGAAAAAGATTGTTTCATCTTCCTTTTAAGCTCCATGGTATTACGACACTATCCCGAACGAGGTGCGAAGAGAAGCAGTCTACTCATGTCACTTAGCCTCTGCATAACCAATCCCAGAGGCCCCATTCCGGCCGTCGCTGCCGTAATGATCTAAGTAAGCCCTACCTCTTCCCTTTTGACCTGCTTCCATCCCGTGGGTTCTCGACTCTGGGGAAATACATTCTCGACGCATGGTAATGGGAAACCCGACGCTGACTATAACATGTTTCTTCGCAATGGTTCTGACGTCGTTAGCGTCTTTCTAGGTTTTCCTTTTCATGCCAAAAAAATAATGAAGACATCCACAGTCTGCTATTGACGTGTGTTCATTGTGCCAGCACGCTTCTTAAATTATACTAGATGTGCAGGAATTTCTACTTAGTGAAGTTTTTCGCCAGTTTAACAATATTCCTGAAGAAAAAGTATATATAGCAGCTGTGTGTTACCGGCACACACCTATGGGGCAGCAAAGTGGAGGTTCTTAAATTGAGGACAACGCAGCTAGCTATGGAAATGACAATGATAGGTGTAAAGTTAAGGGAGAAGAAGGAAGAAAGCAGAATGGGTCAAGGAAGAAACGCAGGTTAATAACGTCGTGGTTTAAATCAAGTTTAGATTTAGGTTAATGGGGGTTTAACGCTACTTAGCGATTCAAGGTATGAGGGACGCCGTAGTGTAGGGCTCCGGAAACTTCTACCCCTCGGTTTCTTTAACTTGCACTGTCATCGCACAGTACACAAGCCTCTAGAATTTCGCCTCTATCTAAACTCGACGGCAAAGGCCGGAATCGAACCCGCGTCTTTCAGGTCAACAAAAGCACCATTACTACTGAGCCACCATGGCCGCAATTTAAGTCAAGAAGAAATGGGCTTGACCAGGGCATGTAATGCCAAGGCAAGATACCCGATGGTGTTTAAGGGTAACGGATTTGATATCAAGGGAAGGCAAGCGTAGCAGAGAGCGGCAGAAAGTTCGGTGGGCGGGCGAGATTAAGTGGTTTGCTAGAATAAGATGGCTGCATCTGGCACAGGTATTTCATACGTGTATGCCTTGTTTTTATCTCTACGAGTAAGATACCGTGTCGAGCCACTCACGCCGCACTATCTTTGGATTTTATGCATTTCTTCACTCAGCTCGGTGAAACGAATTTGCGAAGAGTGAGGAAATTTATTTTTTAAGGTTGTCGCCCGAAAAAGAAATGATCGTAAGGTTATTTCCGAAACCAAAATGATGTGAGTACACCAGTTCCAGATGACAAACATTTTAAGGAACCAAGGAATTTGGTGCCACAAGGCACATGAAACTAGGCAAGAGGTTCGTGCATATACACGACTGCCACTAATCCATAAAATTTTTTGGTAGACTGATACCGAAGAAAAAGCACAATTGCTCCATCTGAACACAACTCAAACGGGAAAACGCGGGAACCTAAGAACTTTTGAAAGTAGAGTGGTTCTTAACACACTTAGATATTCGGTACAAGGCATGCGTGTTCGCCTCTGCGTCTAAGTTGTCAAACACAGGGCATCCCGCAGGATCTATTGTCTCTCCTATTTATTTTCTCCTAGCCTTGTCCGGTACTCACCAAGCCCACTCTATCCGAGATGATTTCCACAATATGCCCTTTCAAACTGCATATCTCACATCGCGTATGTTTTTCATATGATGCGACCCACTGTCTAGGTACAGGAGACAAATCATTATTTTTTGCAGTAAGGTCTTTGCATCTCACTCATGTGAGCTAGGGTGTCGTCGAGTATCATTTGTTCTCCAGTTCTTGCAGCGGCCTTTGTGTCTCTTAAAATGATTCATTTGTTTTCGTTAATATCGATGTGCTCGAGCTAATTTGATTACCAAAAAATGAAATGTCCCTATTCCAGTTTTGTACACTTGGATCGGTGTTGCATTTACCAATTACTATGCGTTCCGGATGGGGATGACCAATAGCCCTGCCTGTGAGAGCTGTGGTTGTGAGGAAACCATCGCTCATCTTCTCTGTGAGTGCCCTGCATTTGCGAGTGCAAGACATACACTGTGTTGTGCCCTGGACCGCCTCGATCCTCGCCCATTAACAGAGCAAAAGATCCTCGGTCCGCGGCCACAGCAGTCGACTGCCCTCAAGGCATACAAGGCACTCTTTGCCTACTTAAGAGCGACTGGATTGTGTGACAAATTGCGACAGCGTTGTGCGTGTTTGTGTGTTATGCCTTTTTCCCTTCTCTCTTCCTCCTTTTAGTCCCCTAATCCCTCTTCCCCAATGCAGGGTAGCCAACCGGAACCCCTTTCTAGTTAGCATCCCTGCCTTTCCCTCCTCCTCTTTATCTATCTATGAACGCACTGAGCGTACCACAACATTCAGAAATCAATCCGCATATCATTTTCTTCAGGAGACACTTCTGCTTTATCTCGCTATTGTAGACACCCAGGAATGTCTCTTAGTCGTGGCGACGTATCCCAAGCTAGATTTGCCGGTACTTTCTGTTTAAACTTTAGTTCCGATGTTGGAAAACATACGGTATTACATAGGGCGCTACAAAACTTAGTGAGGAACCGTGTGGAAGTTAGTACGTCAAAGAACCCCGCACCGAACCAGTTAGAGACACTGGTATCGCACGTGTAGTGGTATCCAAAAATACAATTTGACCACTTTCGGTGCTCTCTTCCAGTTGCAAATGTTGAGCGGTCGCAAGGAAAAGTGCACTCAAAAGGGGCGCTAAAATTGTTCGTTGTTGACTTCATCAACAGTGAAAGTTGCATTTTTGTTCATTTTTGTTTATATTCTATTTGTGCTTTAAATAAGAATTGAAGGTGCCATCGCGCAGCACCAAGGTCACCTTAAATCTGGCTGAAAACAAAGTTCCTCGAAATTCTGCGCGCTATAGCAAAAAAAAAAAACCTTTAAAGTGCAGGTGGTTCATACTTCAAAGGGCCATTAGTCTCTGTCGCAAAGGCGAAACGCATTGGTATTCTCTTCACCGCGCGCTCCGAGTTCAGTTCCCTAGTAAACGACTTCATTCCTTTCGTGTGCCGCTATGTCGGGAAGGCATTTTTCATGCTGAAAAATGTCAGTGTTTTGAGAACGCACATCTGTAAATGTGAAAAAGTATGATCGCTTCTGAAAGGACTGGGGTTTTTGTGTCGTCATAGCCTTGAATACAGAGATCGACCATTCCGGCCCGTAAGCAAACAATTCTTGATTTATGAAGCAAACCATGTATGCTTTGCCCTGGGGAAATTATATTAGAAAATCACTCTTTTTTTATGTCGAAAGGAAAGTCAGTTATTTACCGCTCTGCGGAATATTTTGTTTTTGCGTAATATATAAAGGTATTGCAGCTGTAACATTGAAATAGAAGTGAGTTATTTACTTCTCTCCAATATTTGTATTTATACAAAATTGATAAATGTATAAAAGGTGCATCATTTTCAACACCTTTCTTTCTTGGACACGGAAACAAATTCTTAATCAATGCACGGAGTTAAAAAAGTGCAGACGAGAACGAATAATTGCGGAACGAAGCACTTACGCTGCTGATCATGCAGTTGAGCTGCATGACGTTCGCCTCTGTGTTACAACTATGCCATTTTGACGTCCATGTAATTTCACAGAAATATCCCTTATTGTCCACCGAGTACCAAACTGCACGCTGAACTTTTTGTCAGATGGTGCGCTTCTAAAACTTTTCGACAAAGTGGGAAATTCAGAGAGCGTCAGGAGAATCGATCAACCGAAATGCACACGAGAACGCCGCGCATACGAATTCACGCAGAGGATGTCGGAAGAGTAGGTAAACAGAATACCTCTAAACGTACCTTTCGCACGAACTCTTTTGTCTTTTCGCACGGGGCTTTTTTCTGTAGCCAACGACAAATTTGGTCATTTAAAGCATACACTTCTAAAAACTGATGCGAAAAGAGGACTTACTGCATTACGAACAGCCTTCATTCAAGGAATCAGAGCATAGTGATCTAGGGAAACAAATGGCATGTGCCAACACTGATCTCGCGGTAAAGACACCGTGGTAGAAATAACAAATGACTCCAACATGTCGCAGCTCAGAGATGCTCATTAATCAGTACTCGCGAAATGCGAGCTAGAATTCTGTCTTTCCTGCTTGTTCGATCAGTGCTGAAGCACCGAAGCCACAGCTGTTGCGCCGGCAAAGAGGCTCCTCCATGCGAAGAATAATCATGTTCGACGGGTATGGTGACGACCTTGCAATTACCCGTGAGTCCAATTTGGCGTTCTGTGGACTTAAATTAGCAGCGTAAATTCGCGAATGTTTTGTGTAGGTCCATACCTCAAAAGGTACATTAACAACGCCAGATGCAACCAGCTGCAGGGAACTAAGGTTAACTACAAAGTCTCCACAATGGGTAGTTGGCTGCTTTTTGCCTCTACGCTGACTGCTGCGGAAGACTCATATGTGAAGGAGCACATGTATGTGACACTTATTTTTACCTTCTATATTGAGCGAATGCTAAGCATGCGTGGGCCTAAATGAAGGAAATAATTATGGACTTACGGCCAAGAAACCGCAGCGCATTATCTGTTGTAGTGTCTGGAGGCTGATAAAGCTGGCTCAAATTGTTTAAATGGGCTCTAATGAAGAATCTGAACTCGTCTATTTACCGCGGGAACTCGGTTTACACTTTCCGAGCATTCTTAGAAGCTTCGAATTATTGTCCTGTGCGGCCGATTTCCCTAATTTAAGTAGGATTGAAAGTCCCAGCTCTCAGTTTTTTTTTTTTTTGAAATCAGCGCTGACGGTAGGAGGAGTCAGCCAACGCGTATAGTGCCTTTCAACCGGTCCTGTGGCGGCTTAAATTGCTTTCGCTTTTATTTAGTTTTTTAGGTTTCCGTGAATAAATAGTTCCAGTAACAGGCAATATAGCGGCAAATTAGGCCCACAGAAACAAAAATACGCGTGGACTCTTTGATTTACGTATCACTCCACCGATGGCAGAGCGGCAAGCCTCCACGGGACAGGATAAAAGGCACTCCAGGCGTGGGTTGACTCCTCCTACCTTCAGTACTGAGTTTTCAAAAAAAGAATAGAAGCCGGGACACTTATTCCGATTCAAATGAAGGAAATCGGCCGCACGAGAAAATAATTCGTAGTTTCTGAGAATGCTCGAAACGTGTAGATTGAGTTCCCGCGGTAAAAAGACGAGTTCAGATTCCTCTTAAGTGCAGTTTTAAGATGAACGATAGTTCTTTATAATAAGCACGTAAAAAAATGTTGATAAATGGCATCAGCGAAATGTGTTTAACATTGTCATTGTGCTCCTTACCTACTTCATCTTTAGAATGCCTGGCGCCGCAACCTGTGCACAAAACGAATTGTTGGGCTAGTTAGTATCTCATGCTTCTTGAGCGCCGTCGGTTTAGAAGCCTGTAAACAAAGCGACGTACACTATAGCGTAAGCCACAAAATCAAGGCGAACAATTATTAGCTGCAACCGACCAGCACCAATCCCATATCAATCCTAGAAATATGTGCTTTATAAGCAGAGTGGCTTTACCACGGCAGATTGGCAGGGGGAAGGTACTGTTGGTGAATCGACGAAACATGTTTTGTGATGGAAAGCATCTCCTCGAAATATTGCACTGTGCCTTTCTTTTTAATGGACTTCCGTGAGAGATATTTTAGAACCAATAAAAGAAGAATTATAAGACTTTTGGAAGAAGTAATAGTACACTCGAGGGACGAGAAAAGGCATATATGGTGTGGCGCGGTCCCCTTTTCTTGTAGATATGTTGGCATGATAGAATACAATATACTAGAAAATGCGTAAAGCAAATTTTATTCATTTATTTGTTTGTTAATCGGTAAATTATGAAGCCTTTTTCGCGGCATAATAAACAGCGAAAACTGTACTGGCGGCGCCATTACTCCCAATAAATCGAATGCATCGTTGAAGAAAAACGTTGGGCAGGCTTCCTTTCCTCCTAAGGGGCTCGAATGCAGAGGTGGTCAAACGCTGCGGGCGCAGATATGTGGTGTGAACACACATATGATGAGGGAGCAATGTCAGAGTCGAAAACAGCAAAAAAAGAAGGCCTGGGCAGGGCATGAAATGCGTCAGCCACAACCTGAAGGCGAACCATAATTGGCTGCAACCGACAAGCACCAAGGTGACGGAGTGGATTCCAAGAAAAGGAAAGGTTAGCAGGGGGCGGCAGAAAGTTAGGTGGGCGGATGAGATTAAGAAGTTTCCGAGGATACGGTGACCGCAGCTGCAAAGGACAGGGTTAATTGGTGAGACACGGGAGAGGCCCTGCAGTGGTCGCAGTCAGAATGATAATGATTATATTGTTGGTGTTAACTATTCTTTTCTTCCGATCACATTCTTCGAGCTTTTTGGTGAAAATATTATACTCTGGTTGAAGACATCTTTAAAAAAAACAGTGGTTGGGAGAAATTGTGGATCAAAAAGCGTGCTAGTGGTTTCGCTGATTTCTTGCTATAGCCAAAATGTTATTAATACTTTGCTGAGAGGTAGCCTTCTATGAAGGTTTTCTTCAGTCAATGAACAAGCTGTTTGTACGTTGCTTACGAGAATGGTGAAGTCCTTTAACAATAGAAAAGCATTCTATCTGCTCCCATACTGCCAAGGAAAAACGTCGCCTTTCGATACACTGAAAGTAGCACACACTTTATAGACGAAAGCAGCCTGAGCATTTTCGCCGAACAAGAAGTGGGTAGAAAACAAAAGATGCGCTCAGTTGGCCAAAATTTTTTGAGGAATGCTGCTTTTCAAGACAAATAACAACAAACACAAAGGACTGAATACCTTTGCGTGAGAGCACGATAAACAACACAAAAAGAAACGGCGGATGGCCAAAGAGTTTGCAAAGTAAAACGTTCTGTATTCTTTAGATTTTTCGCCTTAATCACAAAGCGTTGAAATGGTTCCACCCCTTTTTCCTGCTCAGACGCGTGCTATGAGCTGTCGAATGTAATGCGATAGCTTGCACGTGCAAAACGGCACAAACGTGGGCGTTGTCCGTGAGCTTACTTGGAGGCGCAAGCATACCGCAAAAGTGCTATTTTTGCCGAAGCAAGCTTGCATACCACTGATGAAAAAGAAATATTGCCAACGCCGCATTTGTGATCGAATAGCCGAAGCAAATCCGTTTATGTAGGCGGCGTGTAAATTCCAGATTCACTTAACCTCGTCTAGAAAAGTTCAGCTTGGTTTCGAAGTGTAAGCAAATCTTCGTTTGCACTAACCTTAAGCTTTTAATTTGCTCTCAATTTCTTTTGTTTGCCTGTTTACCTTTAAGAGAGTTTTATAACTCTGCTGTGAGAAATGAGCAATTCACAAAACTTATCATTTGATTCTTTTCTATTTATTTTCTTATCACCCGTGTCCGCCCAAAGTAGAGCGTGGAGCGATATCTAAGGCCAGGTGAGTATATCTTTGACGTTTTTGTTTTTAACAGACGCACAAAAATCAGCTAGGTTTCGCACCACTGAATTCTACTCAACAATTTTAAGAAAGGCATGCATGTTGAACTGACAAATTTACACCGGGGTTCCGTTTATTTATACTTTATTACCTGCGTGCACAATTCGGAAGAAAAAAAGGTGCTTTTCTCCGTCGGAATTAAAATAAGTTTGCAATCCTACCATGCGATTAGTATGTAGAGTGTTCTAACGGGCTTATTGTATACACAGTTCAATATGACGCCTTTTGCACTAGGTACTTGTCTGCGTTGGTCAAAATTTGAACCACAGCCATACAGCATCCTTGCATGTTTCCTCCGTGGCAGTAATGAAGCATTTCACGACCACAGAATAGATACGCGAAGAGTTTTCAAGGCGGGGGGACAGAGGTTGCTTCTTGTTCGCTGTTAAGTTGCATTCACTTTTACATGCTGCCCTACGTAAATTATGCGCTTACTAGTACCAACTCATTAACCAAAGCCTGTTGGCTCGCTTTGAAAGCCAGATTTGCTATAATGCCTCGAAGGGGCAGTTTCCTACGTAGGTACCTATTTTAAGCTCCTCCGCGCTCTAACCTACGTTTTATTCCGTGGCCACCTTCAGTATCTCACTGACATTTATCATAGATCGCAGTCTACAAAACCAAAAAGAGCGCACCACTATAAGCATACCTTGATGCTTTTTGCCCCTGTTTATAATAAGTATCCTATTGAAAATAAAAATACCGCGTGCATATTTTTCAACCACACGGACAGAGCGCTTCATAGTGACAAAGGATTGCGCGAAAAAAATATTCCAGAGCAGCCATTGTGTCAAGCCTTTGTAAACATTTGTCATTTTCCGCGCTTTCCTTCGTTCAGAGAAAATCGGCAATTATTGGCAGAAATTAGTTCGATTTCCCGATGTGGTATTTCCAAAATTTTATTGGCTGGTACTACGTACCGTATCATTACATGAAACAATATTAGCCTTATCATCTCGGTTGCTTCTTCAAAAGGAGTATTTCCTGTAATCGATACAGACACAGCTTTGTACCAGAGGCAGCACATACTGTAATACTAAATAACATGATGCTACAGCTCAATTGTTGGAAGTAGTAGAAAAATCAGTTACAACTCACTTGCGCAAAAATGCTTCAAAATCATTCATTTCCATGTCAACGTTTCCGTCTCCATCGTCCCTCGTCACAGAGAGTACTAGGCCTACATTGAAAGCGCCGGCAGTTTATCCGCCCACGTCGCATACTTTGATCAAACTTGAGATACTACCCTGCCCCAGAAACCTAGTTTTTACAATCTCGAAAGTAGTCTCTATTCTGTGCTCATTGTAGTCCGTATACTGCAGGAAAACAGTGCATTAGCAGCGTTCTGCAATGAAATATTTCATGTGCTCAGGAAGCACAGAAGTAGCTCGCGCGTACGAAAATAACGCGACCGCCTTGGGAGCACGTAGACTGCGTTAAGCGCAACGGCCAGCTTAATAGGTTTGCTCCTCCCAAGACGAACTCATTCCTTAATTTGGCACGTTGTTGCACAGGCACTTCTCGCAGCACTCCATTGCTTCATGCAGATACAAAATCACTAAGATCGCCGTCTATGGACAAAAATAGCCTCACCTGTGGTTCTAGGCTTTGCAGATGGCGGGTAATGCGCGAATTTGATCTGGTATACAGTTCCTCTCAGTACAAATACAGAAATATAACGGCGGACTTGCTCTCGCCTGGTGCATAATCCAGTGCTGCGTCTTTGCGTACCACTGATCAGCGTAGCGAGAGACAGCGGCAACGAAAATGTACGAAGGACGCTACACACCACAGATTGTTCTTCCATTGCTTGCCTAGTCGACACCTGGATTTGGCATAGGCACTGCGTTTTAAGGATATAACACGAACTGGTGGGGACATGGTCAGACATAATTTTTAGTGAACCAGCGCAAAGGCACGATGCCAAAAGGAATAGACGGGACGAAACACAATTTGTTACTAACAACAGGCAGTTTATTAAAGGGACACTGAGGAGAAATTGAAGTTGGCTTGTATCGATAGAATACCAGCTCCTGATCACAAAAACGCCGCTCTTACTGAAAACAAAGCTCTTGTAAGGTAGAAAATAGCAAGAACCAAAATACAGGTATCGCCACCACAGGTCAATCTCGCAAGTACAAGCGTGGTGACGCCATAGGACAAGAGACGCCACCTTGGAGGAATTTTCCATCCTACTTGGGTTCGCGAATCTCTGAGGCCGACAAAGGTAGGTTGCGCAGATCAATATTGAAGTAAGTTTTGATTTAAAACCAATAGTGCACTTTTATCACACAAGGAAGGCAGGCAAAAGACAACCTGAATGTTGGAAGCAAAGAAAACGGATGCTTGGCGGCGCCACAGGCGGCCAGGAGAGTTCTCGATTTGTTGTGGCGCTTCGCGTCTATGAGCTTTGCGTGCCCCGTGGTTTTGTTTTTGGCGCGCTTCGATTTACAAGCGCCTAACAGCAGAGGAACTCCAAGGGCCGCTTCAAGTGCTAGTTAACATTTGAGGGACCCTGTTAAGGCTTGTCAGATGATCGCCACGGTCGATGAAAAGCTATGATGGCACGATGGTCGGTGATCGTACAAGGCAGCACTTGTGTATTCGCACGCTTGCCCGGCGAAACATTCCCGGCTGCGCCAGTCATCTTCAAACTACTTAACGGAAATCGTTTATTAGGGACGGGAGACAAGGTACAAGGCAGTTCAGAAAAATTTCTGATGGCCTAGCTCTGTTAGGCCAGGATATACCTAGCGAAAGCGCGGAGATTTCTGCATCAGAAGAGTGCATTCACTAGATCCGGCTTTATTGACGGCTGTAACTGGAGCCGTCGTGGTGGAGCGGTAGCGCTCCCGCCTCAAACACCGAAGGCCCTGGTTCGATCCCGAACCTCGGCACCGGACTTCTTTTCTTTTATTTAGTGAGTGGGCGGGGGGTTTCATTGGCTCCCATGGATGCCGCCGCTGAATACGTTGGTTAGCGGTTAAGCGCAGGCTCTGTTAAGGCGCGTTTATGCTGCGTCGGTCACAGCGAAACCTCATACTCCAACTGCGCTTGACCGTCGACGCGTTCGGCGGCTTCGGCGCACTCTGACCGCATTGGCGGGGAGATTGGAGCATGTATCTATTTGCGCCGAGTGCGCCAGCCGCCGCCGGCCCGGCCAGACTGATTTGGCTCCGCGGAGGTGCCGTTATATTCAATAGCTGCGGCAGTTCGGCGGAGCTGTTCTTTTCGAGCTCTGCTATTTTAATCCATTCACAGTACATATCTGAAGGTACATGCAAGTTGGCGAGAGAGCCAGATCCAGTGGACCCGTTGGATCTAGCGGAAGCCGTTGAAGCGTCGTGCGCCGGCTTTGGTTTCAAGCCGCCGACTTTAACCGCGACCGCCCTCGAGCACCCATTTGTTTTTTGTGGCAAAAAAAATTAATAAATAACTTGGCCCATGCAACCGTGGGAGACCTCGACGCTGCCTGCTGCGCCGTGCAACCGCTCCGTTCAAGGAATCACAATCCGTTGGCCCCAAAGCCCCGGCCAGCCTCCGATGGGCGCAACGCACCCCTCGCGACTCCCCGCACTGGGGTTATGATATTTAGTTTGCAACGACTGCTCTCTGAGGAAGGGGGAAACCACCCGCCGGCGCCTAACCTAACCGTGCTCCCTCAAAAGCATCGCACGCTCTGTGGGACTGAGGTCGCTGAAATGCAGGCCAGAGTTTTTGCGAGAACTACGTCGTCGGGTTCGGGAACGGGATCCTTCGTAACGCTGGCAAGACGCCGGCGCAAACGTAAACGAAGCGACGGTGGCGACCCCCGATAGGTGCCTTCAGCGTGCGGCGGCGGTAGCTTTCATTTCGGCAGCTGCTAGACCGCACCGCTAGCCACCAGAAACCACGGAGTCTCCGTTTACGTCACGTTTCACGTCACTCCGTTCTGTGTCGTCATAAGAGTTTACCGTGTCGTCATAAGAGTTCTCGAGTTTGAATCGAAGCAGCGGGAAAAAAATTTTCAACTTCGAATCCAAATTTCTTTGAAAAAAATGCATCTTTCGCTCCCGGACAAGCGTCAACAAAGCCATGAAATGCCGAACTATCAGATATTGCTAACAAAAAAATTTTGATAGGGTTCTCCTCAGTGTCCCTTTAATGTAAACTGTGAACGAATGTGTATGAAACAGATTTTTAGTGTTTTATAGCTGACGATGCTGACTGCAACCGCCTCAAGCTTTGTATATTGAGCTTGATTTTTTGAGCAGTGACGCCCCTTTGAACGACAATCGCGGCACTTCCCGACAGTCAATTTGCCTGCTCTCGATCGCGTCTAAAAGTCTTATGTTTCAGGATATGCACATGTTGTGGACCAAGATTGGTCTCCTCGAGACATAAATCTATGGGTAGCATTGACCCTAACTTATGTGTTATGTCACTGTAATTCCGCATAAGCCCTCGAAAATTCCACTGAATTAAGAAAGCCATGTTTATGATTTTGAGAGGAAATGAAAGGGGATTTACTTATGGTGTTGGGTCCATTATGAGGGGCCTGTATTATTTTAGCTCAAGAGAGCTGTTCCGCTGCTGCAAAGCGGGTGGACTGGGAGTTTTATCCATCACCTCGCTAGAGGTGCTGGAGGAGCGCGCAGCCGCGGTTGTGTTAGTTTCAGGCCTCTCCCGACGGGGGGAGGTCGTGCGGGATGCCGACCCATGGACCGGCGCTCCCTGCTTTGGCAATGACAGGGCAGCGTTCGCTGACCCTGCCTGGGGCATGGTTGGCCCTGCCATAGGCTCTGGGAAAGCGGCCTTGGCAGGTGCCAGATTGCTGTGTGGTGCTACGCCCCTGCGCACCACATCAGCGAAGTTTTGTTTTGCTTTGAAGGAGAATGTGTTTGTAAGTGTAAAACGCCTTCTCGCTTCTATAAATGAAATGTTTTACTTTGTCTTTATGGTGATTATCTCTTTCTTTCTTCCGGGACGGGCACGCCCTGGACTATGCAGCATGGCCTCCTTCACAGTTTGCAAAGCGCGGGGCTGCGTTACATCCGTCACACTGGTGATCATTCGAAGCACATTTATTTTTTTCAAGCGATGTTTATTGCCTCAGGGCATAAAAACTATGAAGTGAAAGATAAGTAAGATGGTTAAAAAATAAAAACATGTTTGCTGATTTGATGAAATCAAGAAGCGAACGATGATATGGACCCTGTGTCCAAGCAATATAGCAATCCGGATTGTCCAGTGAGAGTCCCACTGCCGCTAGGTGCCGAATTCTCGTCGGCTTCAGCGCCGGGCAGTCCCACAACAGGTGGTGGATATCCGCTTCACAGTCTGTGCTCTTGCAGACTGGACACCCGGGGCGGGGATATAAATCTTTGAAAGGCGGCCACTTGCGTGTCACAGCTGGAGTTAGGGCAACCCCGACCCGTATCCTCCTAAGCGCAACCTCCTCTTCACTGGTAAGAACACGGGGGAGGGTTACCGCACACAGGGATTAGAGCACGTGTGCGGCGCCGGAGGTGTACCTTTCTTGTTAAAAGGAGGGTGGTGTCATCGAGAGTGAGGACTCGAGGCAAAGACGACGTTGGTGTCGAAAGGCGGGTCGCAGAATCTGCGCGGCTTTGTGCGCTCATGAGGTCACGTGGAACCCACTCAATACGGATTTGTTGCGGGATGCGTGCCGCTAGACGATGGATGTCTTGGCAGATTCTCGGTGCGACTTACTCGTCGTTGTAGGCGTGTGACGTGAAGTGCGTCGGTGCGAATGACAATGCGGGCCGTGGGTAGCATGGGAACGGCGGCCTCACAGAACAAAGTGCCTCTTGAACCGCAGGCATCTCTGCACAGAAGGTGGAAGGAGGTTCTGAGAGGCGAAACCTTGACGCTTTGTTCAGAGCAGGCTTGCAAGGACAGTAAACTGCCGTTGTTGTTACGCAGGCCTGGATGCTTCCGGTAACGTACATAACGATGTAGCCATGGGGCAGATTGGCGTCTTGCTCTGTAATTCGTTCGCGTAACGACGATGCCGCGCGGGTAGATGATGCCAAACGTAGATCAGTTGGCCTGTTGTCGCTTAGCTGCACAAAACGCCAGGGAGGAAGAACTGGTGGGTGCGGCTGTAGAATGGAGCGCGATAAAACATATGCCCTGAGTGCACATGTTGTGTGTGTAAGGCTTGATTTTAGGCGGTGAGCATCGCGTCGTTGCTGCCCCAGCTGATCTAGTGTATTCAGCTCCGCATGTTCTTGTAGCGCCCGATCGGGGTAATGCGGGGAAGGCAAGTGATGACCCTCATTGCCTCTCAACAGCTTCTAGACGATCCCATTGAGCCCTCGTCAAATGCTCAAATTGGGCTTGGTAAACGAGGCGCGTTTGCACAACCGCCCGCACCAACTGTCGTGCAACATGAGAGCGGGCTCCGCCTGTTTTAGGAGCAATGCGTCTAATTAAACCCAACACCTGAATATCTTGCTTTTTAGCCCGAGAGAACCAAGCAGTACTTGTTCCTGACTCGTGTATTGTCAAGCCCAAGATTTTTACGGTCGATCTTTCTCGAACTGGAGTTCCGGATAGATGGAGACGAATTGGTGTTGCAGCCAATTTACGGTGCCCCCAGCGGTTGGCGACTGACACGAACGTGGTTTTGCTCACTGAAAGCTGGAGACCAATTGAAGAAGCAAAAGTCCACGTAATATCTATGGCTGATAGTAGGCCCGCTGCTTAAGTCATCAGGTCGTTGTGAGTGCTCCACACCGTTATATCATCAGAATGCAATAAGAACGTAATCTCAGAGACATCAAGTAAGCGCCATGCAAGGAGGATAAAAGCAATATTAAATAATGTTGGTGATAACACCGATCCCTTGTGAACGCCGCGAAAAAGCACGAATGATCCGACGGCCTCACCACCGAGGCGTATGGAAAAGTATCGGCCTTCAAGGAAGGATTTAACAAAATTGCGCACTTTAACAGGGAAATGCAGCAGGTCAAGCGATCCCAGGATGGCAGCATGACTGATATTATCGTCCGCCTTTTCAAAGTCCATGGCCAGTACAGTACGTACATTGTGGCTGCGAGTTGAGGCCACAACTGCTGACGCCAAGACAGCCAGTCCATCTTTTGTGCCTATTGACGTACGAAAGCCAATTTTGGCGGGATGGTAGAAACCATGGTGCTCAAATCATCACGACAGTCGTGTGGTAAGCATTTTTTCGGTAAGCTTGCATAATGTAGGCGTAAGCGATAAAGGCCAACAATTTCTGAGGTGTGTCGGCGGCTTCTCCGGCTTTGGTATGGGGATCACAATAGCCGATTTCCTGGTTCCTCGTACGACGCCTTCTATCCATACCTTATTAATGGTGGCGAGAAGTTGAGAAAGTACAGCGGAACTTAAGTTCTTTTAAACCTCGTACGGAATTAAGTCCGGACCTGGCGCAGTCTGACGGGCCTCGTCTATTGCTGCAAGCAACTCGGGAATTGAAAATGGGCTTGCAATTCGCTCAGCGTCGGCTATAGATGGGAGCTTATCGACATATGCTGGAATGGAAGCCAAGGGGGCTCCAATTACCCTTGGAGGCAACACATCATACTTGAGGAAAAACTTCCGCGCTGCCTCTCTGGCGAAATCATCCGGAGCTAAGTTAGCTGCGAAGCATGCTGTGGCCGCTACATCAGGACGACGGGGACCATGGTCCATTGCACGAAACGTTCGCCAGAGAGTAGCATTCGATGACTTTGTCGAGACCTGCTCACACCACGCATGCCACTGCCGTCGCGAGAGATCGCGTTCATAACTGCGAGACTTGGCAGTAAGGTAATTCAGCCTTGTCCGTGCTTGCGCAGAAGTCGGGTCTCGGGAAGCTGCCATCTCTGCTTGTCGGCGAGCAGCCCAAAGGGTAAGCAGACCGACATCCGGCGCCGGGCGATTGACGTCCGTCCAGGTGACAGCAGTAGTTTTATTCAGCGCAGTTTGTATGCAGTCCACAAGCAGTGTAGATGATTGCAGAGAGATCTTCGACAGTGGTGTGAAACGTGTCCCAATTTACCACAGAACACCTACGGCGTAATAGGCGGGCTCTTGATGGATGGAGACCGATGATGATAGGATGGTGGTCACTACCTCAGCAGTCTGGCTCCAGGTGCCACGATGGAGTCCCGGGTCCTGACCACCACGTAAGGTCCGGAGCATATGTTCGACTGCGAGCATGGCGCACAGTCCGCGTTGCTGAATCTGGATGGTTGAGAAAAACAAACAGCGCATCCACCAATGCGTCCCGCACACGCCTACCACGGGGGCTTGAAGTGGGGTACCGCAGTCCGGATGAGGAGCGTTAAAGTCACCCCCGACTAAAACAGGCCTCCCTGGGTGCTGTCGTCGTAGAGTTGATAACCACCCCAGATTAATGCGGGAGGGAGCTCCACCGGCGGGTCTTACATATTATGACACGACCACAACAGTTGCCTTGGGAAGCTGCACAGCCACTGCGACTACCTCTTGATATGAGGTGCACCAGTTTTCTAGAGAGAGGCGAACTTGAGGAAAACGCGCATCAACGTACACCGCCGCCTTTCCTGGAGGGGCAACAGTGTGCACCCACGTCGGTCGTTCAATGAAGGAGACATGTATCCATTAAAGCCTGGAATGGATGGCAAGACATTTGTCTCCTGCAGTAGCAGGGCCCACACCTGGAGCTTGTTCATGCGAAGTCGAGATTTGAGCTCTCCCAGCTTTGTGGAGAGGCCTCTGCAGTTCCATTGGAGCACACCACAAGAACGTGTACTCGTCATTTTCGATTAGGCTTCCAAGCGTTGTAATAGAACTGATGCCAGGTTAGATACCTGGTTTACCATAAATCGTAGGAAGAATGCTGTTGATTTATCCTGTAGTGCTGCAGAAGACATGGTAGAGTCGGCGAAAAACGCTTGAGGGCTGGACGTAGTCGAAGGCGCTGCGGCATTGATTGGCGTGGAGTGGGATTCCACTAGTTTTCTACGGCGAGCAAGCAGTTCACGGCGTGGCCGTAGCTAAGAGACCTCGGCTAAAAGGCGTGCAATTTGGTCGTCAACTGCTGTCATGTCTTCACGCAGAGGTTCCAGTACGCTGTGCTGGTGTGTAGATTGAAGGCGACGGCGATCCTTGCGCAATTTATCACTGTACGACTGTTGTTGGGCAGGGGCTGCAGGTGGATTGGCTCAGAAACCTCCGGCCAGTCGTTTTCATCCCACTGAAGAGCCGCAAACCTGGTGGATGTCTGTATCGCGGCTCTATTTTAATTCGGAGGCACTTGTTTACGGATCCCATGCCGAACCTTCTCAGTTGCTTTCTGTTTTGTTGGGCAAGTTGGAGAGGTGATCTCGTGGTCGTCAGCCTTGCAATGTCCGCACCTGTAAGACGGTGTGCTTTGTGGCCGAGCCTCATCTTGCGTTGCAAAAGGGTATGATCGGCGCATGTGGCCAGATCTGAAACAACTGTACCAAAAGACAACACTCGGTTTGTAAGGGCGAGGCCGCAGAATACAGCCATAGTAGTAAAGTCGTTCTGGGAGAGTTGGTGGGCCCTGTAGTGTGACGATGCCCGATCGCCCCTTTCCCATATACCACGCTTGGATGACATGGTGAGTTGGACAGTACAGCTCAAGCTGGAGGGTCGTCTGGTCTTCGGCAACGTCGACGTTGTAAACAACACAGCGTTGTAGGTCCGAACCTTCTACTAGGTACACCTGGACCGGCACTGAGATCTCGCTTGTAATCGATATGCACTTGAGCTTTTGCAGACGCTCGACAGCAGCCAAAGTCGGGAGCCACACAGCGATGGTATGAGATTTCGTTCTAGACGAGAAGCCACGAAAGCCTTTGGTCCCAAGACACTCGTCCAGGTTCGCCTGAAGAATCCTGTTCGGAATGTCGGTCAGGCTTTTGGCTGCCAGAGATTTAATGGCCTAATAAGAACAGAAAGTTGGGCTAGTTGGTGTGGATTCATACTTGACAGCGCAAAAAAAACGAGGACAAAAGCGAACGAGGAGACACAACACAAGCGCACTGTTGTGTCTCCTCGTTCGCTTTTGTCCTCGTTTTTTTTGCGCTGTCAAGTATGAATTTAATGGCCACTTTATACGATACCGATACCGATGTCGGCACAGCCACCTGGTTGGCAAACGCTGGGCAGGAACGCTTGCCTTGTGAGCTGCTGTTGGCAGAAGACGAATGCGGTGCAGTGTTCCCTGATGGGCGCTTTTGAGAACTGCGGGAAGCCATTGGCACGGATGGAGGTGCTGAAGAAGGTTGCTTGGAGAGCTCTCCTCCTCAAGCTGCACGGTTGAAACTCCATCCAGGAGTGGAGGCTGGGTAGCCATTGCCGAGTTCCGCCCAGAGGGCATCGTTCACGGGTTGAGGTGCATTTGGAGAAGGCGGGATGTGCGCTGCCGCTGATCGACCGGGAGCAGGGGGCGACTCCGGCGAAGCCACCTCTGCCAGCGCGTCACCGGTGCCTCAAGGCCTAGCCTCGGAGCCCAGTCCAGCTGCTGGGATAACTGAAGGACATTTGCTTACTGCCACCCAGTCAGACGGCGCATAAGCCTCGGGAGCTTCCTCGGAGGGTGCGAAGTCAGTTCTCTTGATATAAGAAACGTATTTATGCGGATGGCGAGATTTTTCACTGGAGCGATGTGCAGCCACCTTAGCAGGGACACTTCGTCGTCTTCTTCCCGAAGCACATTTTGCGCAATTTTTGCGACCGCGGCAACTCTGTGAGCCGTGGCCGAACCTTTGATAATTTAAACATCTTTGAGGGTTGGGTATGTATGGCCTGACATTTACTTTCAAATATCCCACATTGATTATGTCGGGCAATGTGCTGGTGTTGAATGAAAGGATCGAGTGTTTGGTGTCTATTTCCTTATTGTCCTTCCGGATTTTGATTCGGTGAACATCTATGACGTCTTGGCCTGTGAGCCCTTCGAGCATTTCTTTTTCGGTGATGTGAACAAAATCATTTTCGGATATTACGCCTCAAACAGTGTTAACTGATCGATGGGAAGAAATGGAGACAGGGATTTCCCCTATGGATGTAAGCTTGAATAGCTTAGAGTGTTGAACATTGTCGCACAGTTCATGCAATAAATCGCCGCGGGCCATTCTTGATAGCTTATAGCCAATGCCTAAAGTTTCTGTCAAGCACTTTGACACAAGGAACAGGGATATTATTCTTTTCTGCTTATCTTGTTCTTCACTATGGATCACTTGAGACTTTTGAAAAGTTACTTTTCTTTTTTGAAAGAAGTCGTCTGCTTCGTTCCGCCGTCTTTTGAGAAGGCGTTCTAGTTGTGAAAGGGGAGGAGCCATAAAAAAGTAGTTATTCGGTCATGGTGCCAGCTACCCACCACGGAGTCCAACAAGGGGACGGGACAGGAACTTGAAAGCAAGTCCTGCCAACGCCACCTGTACACCTCAACTATAACCAAATATGACGCAACTCAGGGTAGTTGGTCACACAAGGTTAACCCTCGCCGCGAGGAAAAAAGGAAAAACCAAGAAGTGGGTAGAATATAGGCAGAGTTGTGAGAAAGATGTAGGAAATTGAAAGATAGAGAGGAGGATAGGAAAAGGCGACTGCCGATTCCTCCCGGTCGGGGCAGTCCGGAGGTGCCGTCTACAGGAAGCTGGGGCCAAAGTGGTGTGTTGCTTCCGCCGAGGGGCTTTAAAGGTCTAAACGCTCGGCATCGGCTCAACCACCAGGCTCCCCTTTTCCCCGGACACGGCGTTGCCACGCACGGCTAGGCGCGGGTGCTCGGTTCCATGGTGATGCACTGTTCACCATCATCTCCTTGCGGGGATGTCCCTGCGGATGCTCGGGAACCCGTCGTGTCGCCACTCACCAACGCCTGCAAGCTGCTGGCGCCCCCCTGCGGGGTCGAAAATTATGCGTTGATATGCGCTTCTAACATGACCAGAGAGTTCTGCACTTTCAACAGCCTCTTCTATGAGTGGCATCTGCTGCGAATGAACCAATTCGGAACCAATATGGGAAGTCTCTTTCCTTTGTAGCCTCGACATTAAACCGTTTGGTGCGAAAGCGCATTACTCTAGATTGTGTATACGCTCATATACCCAACCTTCGAATATTTAGAGATCAAACCTAGACAAGTTTCAGACAACCTGTGCAGTAAAAAAAATGCAGCGGTGTTTATACAAAGCAACGCGACTAAGCTACGCTACGAGTATTGTTTGCACAATGATGAATAGAATTTTTCCGTTAGAGGGGTAATTCCGGCAGAACTGCGTTCCATGCCACCTAAAGGCGCTCGGCCGCTTTTTTGTGCCTTGCAGCATCTCTGTACCCTAACTCGTACTTTAAGCCGGCCTTATGTTGATCCGATCCGGCGCCAGGTGCCCGTTTGGAATCCTTCTAACGTCTTTCCTAGCCGCTGAGATACATGAAGTAGATCGCGTACCGCCTTTTGTAGTGCTTAGGCATAGTAGCAGCCAAAAAAAAAACACACAAAAGAATAAGTTCTTCTTTTGTGTGTGTTTTTTGCGCTGCTACTATGCTTAAGAAAAGTAACCAATTCGCCCAAGAGCTCGTATTGTTTTTGCAGTGCTGCGGATATGCATGATTTGGGAGGAAGGGTATTCAATACTGGGGGGGGGGGGGGTCCTTTTTCTGCATTCAAAGCGGTACCAGTACAGTACGTGTTGGGGGAAAAGCTTTGATTCGTGGGACTGGCGATCACACATTAAGTGCGATACATGTGCTTTAAATGTTTATGTTGTGCAATCTGCGTTACCCTTGTGTAGCGCGCAATAGCGGCGCTTTTGCAAGCATAACACGGATACCTCGTCGCACCTTTCACCATTCACAGGCGTTGCTTGCGAAAATTTCATCCAGGTACGCCTTAAAGCAAATAGAGACACCAGCAGTTTGGCCGGAAACCATGAACTGCTTTAAAGTTTTAGCTCTTATTTCGTGATGCATGTTGAAAGAGCGCTCTATGCAGAAATTGTACGGACTGTATATTTCGCTTTTACGTTGATCTCCTTACAAACTGAATTCGCGGCCGCTTCTTCGTTTTGCTGCTTTGTGGGTTTTCTGGTGAGTGGTGTGTGGAGCCGTTCCAGAGAGTGTAGGTGGTTTGATCGGGGGTGCATTGAGAATTGTAGGCAGATGTTTTTTTTTACTGACCGATTTCTAGTAGATTCTGCCCATACTGAATTTATCTGTTCACATCAAGGCCTGTGTAGTGTTGTCTTTTCTTCCCGCAATGTTAAACCATGGTTCTCCGGTGGGGAAAGGCAACTCATCCGCTTCTAATTGATACAGGCGGCACCTAATCGATGGATTCCTCAGGAACGGAGACACACGCAAACGCGCGCATGCCGAACTACATCAATACACGTACACGCACATAAGCTCAAACAATGACATTTTTTCTCATGATGGCTGTATCGCAAACATGATAAAATCGCGAACATATCTGAACGTCCTCCAAAGAGTTGACTGCAGTGTTGAATCCCGAAGTTCTTCGATGTCCCCGCTGTCATCCCCATGTTTTGGTTATAAGGATTTCCAGTCGACGCAAAGGAATTTGGATGAGGTGTGTACTCCAACAGCTTATACTCGAAAAAATGCACTGTTACCAAACAATAGAGCTTTCAGAAGCACTAAGATGAGAATGCGCGAAAAAAATGTTTTGGTTCAAGCATGATCGTGCTTTTGGAAATGGAGGCGAGAAGTTCCTCTGCATACAGACGAGCTTGAAACCTAGTTTTCTGTTCATTGCGATGTAAATCCTTTTTTTTTCACTCGCCTTGAAATTTCCATAATTGACATTAACCTGCTATTTTTCGCGTACTTTTATGCGTTTTTTTCTGAAATTCAAGAATGTTATTCAAACATTAAAGCCTAGAAGGACGCCATTACATGGGACGCACGTTGAGACATCACGTTAAGACATCACGTTGAGACGCCATAATCAGCAGCGGGCTTAGTACGCTCGTATTCTGCATGCATTGATTCGGCATTTAGGAGCTATTTGGTAGTTTAGTAGCCCAACAAACGCGTACCCACAACGCATGCGCCACCCGCATCGACCTTGTCTTCAAGGCAGGTGGCCTCCTCAACGGTGTTTTGCACATTTCATACCCTTTACTAATCTAAATTGTCTCTGTGAGTTCAGCGGCTTTACCGGGCAACGGTAATTTTTTTCTGCACTAATAGACAAAAAGACCGCCGTCTTAATATTACGAGCAAAGCAGCAAATTTATGAAGCCAAGAAAGCATGCGTTGTTACTGCACATTACGCGGTGCTGTTATTACTCTACTTCAGTACTCACCAGGCCTTCTATTCCACCCGTTCTTATACAAATCAATCTTTTAACCGACATTTCCAAAGGCAACTGGACTACTATGGACTAATCTGATGGTATGTAGACCGGTGGCTGGCTCATGGCTGGAAGCAAATCTTTCTGGATGAAAAGTTTGCAGCCTTCAGCACAAAATTATGAAGAGCAGCTACAAAAGAGGTCTCGCGTTTGTTCACGTCGCATATGATAGTGATGCCTAATGGTGCTTTCTATGGCGTTTTTATACCGCGATTCAAGAAGCTCAGTTAGCATTACCCTTGTTAGTCTCCGTTGATTTTAATGCTGGCTTCATGTTTCCTCTCCATTTTAAAGGAGTACTTCGAAGCTCTAAAGGGGGAAACGGATGGGCTGATTGCGCTACAGGGAAGTATGCTTTAGCTTGCCCTATGGGGAAACGGATGGGCTGATTGCGCTACGGGGCAGTAGGCTGTAGTTTTCGCTTCTATTTCATATAGGGATGACGTGTAATTGCATAAAATGTAAGAGTTGTGCCACCTCGTATATAGAATGCGAGTGGTTCAATTCCATGTATCGCTCGGTGCATCCAATTTTCTAAAAATAATAGCTTTCTTTCCCTTGGCCTGGTGCTCTCCTTCTTTGGGGTGAGATGCTTGAAGAAGCGAAGTTGGCCTTTGACGGTACTTTCCGCAAACAAAACACGTTAACCTTAGGGTCCGTCCGCCAATCGGCTTTTAAGCATTAAAGAAAAATTAGGATAATGATGTGGACTTCACTACACTGGTAACAAACAGCAATTACTATTTTCCATGTTCCGTAATCTGCTATTTAACAGGTCCTGAAAGCCATAAAGCGATGTCTCCGGTGAAGCGCTTCGTTTTAAGTGAAATACTTACCTTGGACGGGCTCAGTGTTTAGAAAACGCAACTTGTATTCAGCTGCGAGCTCCACATTGAAGAAATACCGGAATGAGCAGTGTTCTACCCTTCCGTCCTCTGGAGCGACGATTTGAGATAAAGAAGATCATGCTTTATATCATTTCAACACATTGTGCCCCTATTTTAAACGATGAATAGCAGCCCAACAGAGAGGTACACTGTACAAAACCTCGCAAAATAAACATTGGAAGAATGAACACCTAAGGACAGGCGGTATTTCCACATGTGGCAATTTCTGGGGTGCTCGTCGGCGGTATGTCCGCTAAAACAAACCAAAAATTGAATCCTTTGAGAAAGCAATGATTTGGTCTCTCCTTCCCGGAAAACGCCGAGACATGGAATCATAAAATCTGGACGGCTCCGAGGAGAACATAGAAGATGTTCCCCAGCAACAAACGGCAGTCCAAAACTGAGGGTTTTGTGTTTTCTTTCTGCGAAAAGAAGTATACGTCTGTGAATTTTTCTGATTGTTTTACCGGGATGGAAAGGTGCCATTCCGAATTTAAATGAAAGGGTCATTTTTCAGGGGCTGCTTAAGAAAGGGCAGGGCCTCAGTCTGCCTCGATGCATTGCTCCTTTAGTTTATTTGTTTGTTCAAACCGTTTTGGGTTCTAGGAGCGCTTAGCACATCCAAATTGTCCGTCGCAGGGAAATATTTCAAAAGGCCGAGGTTGCCGCCCATGAGCTTTAAAGCTTATGCTTTAAAGCATGCTTTAAAGTCTGGTCAATTTGTTTTGTGATTGCCATTAAATCTTTTCGCAAAGAACTTTTTGTTAGTTGGCTTCCAACAATAAAAGTTGGGAAAAAAGGTAGAAAAATAAAAACGTAATAGAAAAAAACGAAAGGAGAGAGGCTGTTAAATATGCAGGCGCTTATATTCAGTCAATAAATTCAATACATGACGCTTTCAAATGGCATAGGCTAAACGTGGACAAATGTGCGGATCCAAAATTTGATTTGAAAATACCTTTGTGAAGACAATCACCTCGTAAATGAGGAGTAGGTGCGCAACATACTACGGGATTCAAATTATTGAATAGACCTTTGGCTATGAATAGTTATGGAAGATAAGTGGATGAGGTCAGTGCGGTTTGATTCTATGGCAGGACGGATGCTGCTTACATTACAGAGTGGAAGAAACAGGAAATTATTTAACAAATGCAAATCGTCGATTTAGGTATTCTTAATTTTGGAGCGTGCCATAAATAGCGAAGTTGAAAAAAGAAATCAAGCCGCAATCGGCATCATGGTTGTAAATATCGAAAGAGAATTCACTTCTGAAACTTTTCGAAGTAAGCTTTACTATTTTGCACACTGAAAGGCGATGTGACGTCAATCAAATAAAGCCGTAGTTTGTCTTCTACAACGTAGAAGATGCTGACGGGATTATTGTGGCAAAACCATGCGGATGAAGCGCAATTTCAGTATCGTGCAATGTGGTAGTCAGCACAGCATCATATCAAAAAGGATTTTTTAATGGTCGATATTTTGAGCCACAATGCTTAATTAAGCAATTTTACGATCTGGGCTTGCCTCCGACTATGAAGGATTTTTATTTCGAAATTCTATGTTGAACCCTAACATTAAAATTTAAAGGGGTGGTTAGCAAATTTTAGGCAATTCCGCCATGACCTTTTATTGCACACAATCCCGCGTATAATGTCCTCCTTGCGTTAGCTTCCTCCGTCACAGACCCCATTCATGTATCTTTCACAGTAACAAAAAAAAATTCGGCAGACACCCAAGACTGCTTACGTGTGGAAATAATAATAATCAATCAATCAATCAACCTTTATTTTTCGGTGCCCAGGAACAACCTAAAGGTCTTGGTGCTGGTACACCATTCACACGCACAAAATGTAAATTTATTTCACCACAAAGGAAGACACTCAGGGGAGGTACTGCAGCAGTCAAGGCGATAGAAAAAAAAAGACACATAAACTAGGCGTGACAGCAAGCATGAAGCAAAAAAGCGAAAACAAGAAAACAGCGAGATCAGCGGTAAATGAAAACAGCTAGAACAGGCAACAGACATATAAATAACTAATGAAACAATAAACAAAGAGAATGAACATAAGAACGACCGATAACAGCCAAGTACAGCATATAGCAAAATAAACACAAGAATAAAGCCAATACTAATATGAACGAATAAGAAACCTCTGAAATACAAGCTAGAAATACAATCATAAACAATAAGAAATGTAATTAGTGAACGCGTTACAGAAAATCAGGCGTCAGTACACAGTATTAAAGGAATAATATTAATGAAAACAAGTAGACGTGATGAACAATTAAGGAGAAAAAAAAACAATATAATACCGGTGCAAATGCACAAGTGTAGTAAAGACAAAATGCATGAAAGGGGAAGTTATGTATGAGAAAAAGAGTGCTCAAAGTGGAACGTCACGGACATCCAGTATAATAATAATAATAATAATAATAATAATAATAATAATAATAATAATAATAATAATAATAATAATAATAATAATAATAATAATAATAATAATAATAATAATAATAATAATAATAATAATAATAATAATAATAATAATAATAATAATATAATAATAATAATATTTTTGGGGGAAAGGAGATGGCGCAGTATCTGTCTCATTTATCGGCTGACACTGGAACGTGTGGAAATGCAAAAGCATTAATCTCCCCGGGAGCATTGACAAACACCGCACACATAACCGCGCGTATGACGCCACCCGGAACGCTGTACAAGGAACGGTTGCGTCACAATGCTGATACGAAAGTCAGAGAAGGCATAAAATTGATGTTGCACATGCCGTCGGTTCGCCGCCGTGGTGGCGGAATGGTTATGGTGCTCGGCTGATGAGGCAAAAGACGCGGGCTCGATCCCGGCCTCGGAGGTCGCATTTCGATGGAGGCGAACTGCTAGAGGCCCGTGCACTGTGCGATGTCAGTGCACGCTAAACAACCCCAGGTTGTCGAAATTATCCGGAGCCCTTCCCTACGGCGTCCCTCATAGCCTTTGTCACCTTGGAATGTTAAACCTCATAAAACCAAACAAAGCATGCCGTCCGTTCGAATCCCTTCCGCGAGCTAGCCTCCAACGTGACTAGTACATGCAAGCTATATGGAACGGGAAACCGTATGATGCCATCTGGAATAGTGCACGACAAACCGTTGCGTCACAGTTTTGGTATGACTGCCGGGAAAACTTCGGCCACACAGAGGTCGACCAGTGGTGAGTATATATAGACGAACGACATGTATACAATTGTCTCATATGGCGGTGCTCGGCTTGCTGTGTGCATCATATAGCCGCCTAATGACGTGGAGCGATGACGAGGAGCAGTGTTGCACTTGGGGATTGGAATCAGTGGCGGAGGATCCTGGCGGAAATAAAAACTTCGTTTGATGCTTTGTAGGCATGAGAGTTTGATATTTTCGTAAGGGTGGCGTCAATGAAAGCAGTTCTGAAAGGTATGAAGGTACTTGTGGTCGGATTTAAATGATTGTTTCTAGAATAAAGCCTAGTACCTTTAAGGAGCTAACTATAAATACCAACCCCTATAACTATAAACCCCCACCACTATATGCTAACCATATATATATATATATATATATATATATATATATATATATATATATATATATATATATATATATATATATATATATTAACTCTATAGTTTATAACTAGCTATAAAATATAACTATAAATACCAACCAAGGGTGGTAGATATAAACTACCGGTGCAACTTTTTCCACACACCTTCCTGTGTAATTTATGGGAAAATAAATTCTTCTACTTTTTTCTTTTTTGACAACCTGCTTCAGGGTACAAGGTGCATCCGTAAGAAAAACTGTCACCACTTATTTTCGCTTTTTTTTGCTCCTGAGAGTAATGTTACCTGTAAGTCAAAAATAAAATTATACTTCCGTTGTAGGTATTTCAGCGGGTAAAATAATTGTTCGGTCTTACGTGGTTCATGCAAAGCATATTTATTTATTTCCCTTCCATTAACATCAGGCAAGAAAAAATTTGCTTTTAAAGTGGGTGTGGCGTCAAAGGACCAATTTTTTTACTACGAGTATAGAACTGCTATTCTTTTTTTCGGCGCAAAAGGTGCAATGTTTACTTGGACACTACTTTAACAACTAAACAGTTAAGTAGTTCACGATAAAATTGTGGTAAACAGTTTGCATAATTGCCTATTCCTGGCGAACGAGAACGCACTGAATAAATACGGCGTTCACGGGATAGTACATGTGAGGTACTGTTTCACAGCTCGGCTGTGTGGAGAATGTGGGTATTCTTCTTAACTAGTTTGTCGTTTTGAATCATTGGGGCCATCGCGGCGTTGTTTCAGGTAAAAGATATTTTCAGTGCACGAGTAGCCGAGGAAGCATTTCGAGGGATTAGACTTTTTAACTACTACGCTTATGCGTCAGCAACCGTTTGCATATTTTCATGTTAAGAACAAGTGCAATAACAGGCAACCTCCCGACACGAACTCTCGGCGCATTTGGAAGCGTAATAGATAGTAAGGAGACTAAGAGACTATGGAACTTAAGTGGCCACACATCACTTAGAACTCACGAAGTTGGGGCTTTGATATTCACCCTTTGTGTTCCAGCTGACCACCGAGAACTCTGACAGCCCTGCAGCGGACTGTCATAATAATCAGTGTATGATTAGATCACAAAATTTTGCCCAGTATGCACAAATTGACTAAAAGTGTTAGAAAGGCCAGTTTGTGAATTTGGCACGTCACGGTACGTGCTTCCACAGAAAGTTTAACAACCAAGTTTCAGCCTCCTCAGCTAGGCCGTCGAGGTTTTACAATCAAAGCGGGCATGCCGTAAACTCAGTACAAGTTGCGAATGCAGCTATCGACTCAATAAGAAGTGCAAGGACGCTCTCTTCCCATGTCGTGTTGCGATACTTCTGCACATTTTCTCCCGCTATCTGTCCTAGCGTTCAATTAGCCCAGTACTTACCTCGCTTGCATTGTCGCACAAAAGTGCACAAATGTTGCAGGCACCAGGCGAGAGCACTTCAACGTACATATTTCGTAATTTGTTCTCACAGCCTGGTTTTGCTTTTGTTTACGTTACAAAGTGACAAAGGTCATCAGGGACGCCGTAGCGGAGGGCCTAGCATAATTTCGACCGCCTGGGGTTCTTCAACCTTCACTGACATCCCAAGGGGCCTCTCGAGTTTCGACACACGAAATGCGACCACCGCGGCCCGTATCAAACCAGCGCCTTTCGACCCTGCAGCCGAGCACCGTAATTACTGAGGCACTATGACGGCTAATTTGTGCTTTTTATAAAATTCATGTATCTTACCCCTAAGGCCAAAGTGACATTCTCACATTGTCCGAGATCTCCAAGGCCTCAAGCAACCCAGGAGGCAAAATTAGTACATAGACGGTGGTCCAGCGCACTCTTTTTCCGTATGCAACCATAGAGGGCTGTGAAAAGTGGCAGCACAACAAAAGCGAAGTAAGCATTATGTTTTCTTTAGTTCAGAACATCGTGCTGCGTCCCTTTGTCCTAAGCTGTGCCGATGCGCGTTAAGTAGAACACATTCTCGTAATGCAGCCCTATTTCACTCATCAGCGCGAGCCACTTCTGGACATTTTAAGGAGATGCACTATGTCTTTGGGTAGCGTCACTTGCGCGCTGCTCACTTGAGGGCAGTGAAATACGAGGCCAGCAGCAGAAAGGCCAATTTAGAAATTCTTAAAGAACACAGCAATCTAATTGTGCTGTGTTAGTTATTATTTATTCTGTACATGCAACACAGAGCAATCGCCGGCAAGTTCACTCAAAGACTAATACCGCCTGCCCATCAACGACATCACTACCGGCAGTAACGGGCTGCTCACATGGTTCACGCATGGAAGCCAGCTAAAAGAAGAGGGTAGCAATACCTTACCGACGTGTGGGACATTTGCAGGTGAGCTACGCGATTTGGTTCCGCACAGTCGGCACGAAGTCCTGCGAATACTGATTAGAGAGCCATGTTTTCTTTTCTTCTATTGTGAAATCCGTTTAATGAATAATTTTCGTTTGTTAACACAGTCTTTTTTTTCGCCTGCACCAGCGTGAAGTAACGTTTTCAGCTACCGCACAGTTAGCATAGATTTAAAGGCCTTAAACTCGTTGGGACATGCCTGAGGACACTCTGGTTTTAGACGCCAAACAAAAGCTACACCACGAAAGAAGTGGTCGCGAATGCTGTTTCAAAAATGATCAGGGATTGAAAATTCCCTTGTCCTGTAGTCCTCTTTTTCGTTCGCAAATTTATTTTGGCTTTCCAGCTGCACTCTACAGTTCGGTGTTTATTTATTCTATTATGTTCTCTTAGATAGTTAGCAATGTCGAAAAAAGGTGCAGTGAGGCGTAAATTCACTCTTACATTGCTCGGCAACAGCCACTCCATCTCAAACTCCCGGTACAACCAGATTAATACCAGCTTATTCATTTAATGGCAGGTTTAATGGACCGTGCGTCTCTGAGCAGAAACAAGCCGAGGATGTAAAGTTCTTTCTCGAACAACGCTCATCGAAAGCCGACTTTTGCGGTTTAATGGCGTGCTGTCGTGGTCCTCGTATCACTCTATGAACATTAAGATGAAAATCTTTATTTCACGGTACGACGTAGAAAAGAATTCTCAAATCAGAACGGGAACGTGAATTCTGACATGAAAAGAAATAGTATCGAAGCACTTTGGCGCTAGACAATTATAAGATTTTTTTTTCTTAACGGGAACAATTAATTCACTGCTACCAGCATAGTTTTGTTTTGGGCTAGAGTATGTGCTTCTCCTGCAGCAGAGTTATTTATGTCTGTGGCAATTACAGGAAACTCTTTTTCTGACATAGCGCCGAAAGCGAGAGAATGAAGTTGTGCATTGTAATCATGCAGTATCTTGTGCCGGCGAATAACTTTTTCGGAATATTATTTTCGCAAAACTGTCCTAAATATCACCAATCCATTGACGCTTCTCTCTGAACGAACAAAAATAAACTAAATAGGAGTTTCACATGATGGCGGTATTGGCGAGGTTTTTTCAAGCAAACGCTTCAACAGTATGAAGCGTAGCTTTCGTGTAGATCAAGAATATGTACACACTGTTTCCTATTAATTTTCACGGCACACAGCTACTCAGCACTACCTGGGTGACTGTAGGGATATTCCTTGTTTTTTTTAAATTTTATTCTGCGGTCTATGCTAAATGTAAGGTATATACGACAGGCTGGTCACGTAATGAACCGGAGGTTGGCGCGCAGAGGCCAAAGAAATGGTAATTACCAAAGAAACTTTCATTCTGACGGCTTCATGCAAAGCCGTCTATCAAACCAGCCAGAAGACCTTAACTTATTTATAAGCGTATACTGTGACCATAATTTTCGCTCAGGTTCATGAGAAAGTGGACGTAGTTTTAAAATGCTCAAGCTGAAACCTTTACTGCCATGACTTGCAATATCTTCCTATATCCATTCCGTGATTGCAAAACGCGCCATTACCTTCAGAGAAAAAACGCGTTAAAAGGCTAGCTGGCTGCGGTTCCAATCTTTATTCAACGCAGGCATGTGCTGTAATAAAAATATCTTGTGTAATTTTATCTCGTCTTCTCTGATGGCAATGCTTGTAGAGTGAAACAAAGGGGAGGTAAAAATTTTGAAACTTTAAGAGGCATGAAAGTTCCTGATTATCAGTTCGTAATGGAAAAGGTTGTTGGACAAAAGGTGAAACAACAGCTCATCCAGTGCCAGATATTGCTCCACAGTGTATGTCGGGTGGATATATGACATAAAAAAGGTAGGAGTTATTAAAACTGGACAACCAGGTAAATTAAAATAGAAAGAAATGAAATTATATGCTTTGTGCAGTACTCATTTATCAAAGATTTCTAGAAATTACAATGTTTTATTTTTGAAAAATATTTTAACACCTTTCCGGGAGTAAACCTGTTAGAAGAAACAAAAAATGAACAGATATTAAACGTTTGAGGTTAGTGCAATCTAATTATTTTTTTTTTCAAAAGGAATCTCAACTTCCATGCGCGAGAAGTCATTGAACAATACGTTGCAATCAACATGTCTTTATAGACAGAGTTGCGTATGCTACTCAAACCAAGGAGCGGCGTTTGCAACATTTATCTTGCATTTCCGGCCCAAAAGCTTGCCGCCAAAAAGAAAGCTTCAGCTTCGCTATCTGGTCGTACTTCAAAATGAGCTCCGGAATGCACCCACAGGAGAGGGCTAATAGAAGAGTCATAGGTGTGGCCTTTCTCTGCAGTTGGCCTAGTCAGGATGATGATGATGATGATGATGGCAATTAAGCAGCCATATTTCCTTCCACAGAGCTATACCTTGTGACTAAGCAGAAAAAAAGGGTAGAACAAAGACATAACTCGTTGTGACCCAGGCAATTAAGTTCAAACGCTGAGCACGTTTTACCATATCACGAAAACCTTCAGTATCCGCCGGAAGATGTCATGGTCAGTTTATCAGATTCGTCATGTCCTCACGCAAACCTGTGCACTGCTTAACCTTCCCTGTTAACATGCTTAAAAATGGCATTTTTGAAATGGAACAGTGTCGCCATCGAGCGGATCTTTCGTTTTTCGTTCGCAGTCTTTTTCTGCTGTGAAAGAGCACCGGTGACATTTGGTGGATTGGTGTCAGGTAATTACAGTGGTTCTGAATTAGACTCTTTCCAATCGCTTTATAGGACAAAAACAGGTTTTCTAATATTTAGATATCATGAAAATCCACGTAACGACAAAAACGCGATCCGGCTGGTCATAAAATGCTCTGATTATTCCTGATTGGGATGCCTAAACAGCTCCCATAACACGCAAAGCGCTGATTGGTGGCGGGGGCGTGTAACGTCATGACATCACGTCACGTGGCGCAGTTTTCATGTTGCGCTGGTCACGTGACATGGGCAAATTTATTTATTTATCACATTACCCACAGCCTCTGTTGGGCATTAAAGTTGCTGGGGAAAGAATTCCAACTTTATCATACGACATAGTGGCAGGGAAAGAAGAGAAAAAAAATACTGACAGAAAATACATAGCAGCGTAGTTTGATACAAATACAAGCATAAATTTACAACCACGCGCCGAACGATTCATTAGATTTTGTTGAAAGGACTTCCTGGGGCAACTTTTTCCGTTAATTTATTGTTTTTAGAAAAAATGACATGTTAAGTAAATCAGTTCTGCGTTTAATTTCTTTTACTTTGAAAGTGTAGTCCCTTCTTGCAGATAAATAGTCTGGCGGCAGTTTAGAGCTGCTCTTGGTTTTGTGCAGACGAATTTAGGCAAATACGCGTTGTAGGTTGCTATAAGCTAGAATAAACACTGCGTTTTACCGACGTGGAAAATCCGCGCATGTGGAGAGGGCGAGCACGGAAGAATGTCTCTGAGTTGGTGTATCGACGGCTGCACAGGTTTCGCGTAAGCGGCGAGAAGCAATAAAGGAGGAGGAGGTGAGGCAGGCCGATCAGGCTTCAGTCTTTTAATGCAATAGAATCCTCCACACGTAATTAGGCATCCCATAGATTTTTTATTCAGACATTGCAGCAAAAACTGCAAAGCTTAGTGAAGGGGCGAACATCAAGATGGCACGCCATACGGTGGATGCAGCTGGATTGCACGATCAGCAGAGCAGCTGCTAGTTTTCCTACTCATTACTATTCGTCTGTGTTTATTGAACTCCATCCTTCTATGTAGAATCCATTTTCGTGTTTGAGACAGAAAGCTTTGAAATACAGTACATCTGTTATACCTTAATCATCCTCATCACATTGAATACGCCCGCTTCAGGACAAAGAGCTCTCCCATCACTCTCAGGTTAACCCTATGCTGTGCCACCTCCGGTAACCCGATTACAGCAAGCTTAGTATCATTCGCCTACCTAACTTTTCGCCGCCTTGTGCTACGCTTTCCCTTGGTATCCAGTCCGTTGCCCTTAACGGCCACTGGTTATCCTTGCCTTCATATTACACGCCCTTCCCAAGCAGATTTCTGGTTCTTGATTTTCAACAGGATGTCGCTTACCCGCGTTTGATTCCTGAACCATTCTGCTTCCTATCTCTTAACATTAAACCTACCATTTCGCTTTACACCTACCATTACACCTACCATGCCTCGCTGCGTTGTCCCGAATTTAACTGAAGCCTTTCCGTTAGCCTCCACGTTTTTCCTCATAGGTGTGTACTGGTAAGATGCAGTATATACTCCTCTCTTGGAGCATATTGGCAAACTGCCAATCATGATCTGAGAGCACCTGCCAAATGCGCGTTGCCCATTCTTATTCTTTTAGTTATTTTACTGTCGCGATGCGGATCTGCGCTTCATATCTGCCCTGGGTAGGCGTACTATTACTACAGTTACGTTGCTGCCATTCGCAAACTACAGTTCCTTTCCAAGACTGCTGAAGGTTACCTTAATAAATTAATGTGTTACGCCTAAAGAGAACAGATTGCACAGATATAAATAACTAACTTTTATTTCGACATTAAAAGGGCTCATTTTATAACCTAACATTAGCAGGCGTTGCATGCATCCTATATTTTCGATATCCAGAAAGTAAAACGTATTGCTGAGCACGCGGCCCGTTTTCTTACGTGCTGGAATGGCCGAGCTCTGTATTCACGGCTAAGAAGGCACACAAACGCCACTCCATTCGAAATGTTTGATATTTATTCATATTTATGCAAGTTAGTTTTGAAAGATCTATTCGATTCCTCTTCTGAGAAGGTGTTCAGTTGATAGCAGAATGTAGTTCCACACAAAAATGATTCATATTTACGCGCAATCCTGAAAGAAAAACAATGACCGCGCATGAATTCGATCACTTAATTTTTGCATCACGGAAAATGTCTTCTTGGCGTAGCAGCAAACGAATTAATATGGTCCTTACAAGTGAACTGAACTCGGGGAACAAAGTGAACAGAATAGGAATGCGCTTCGCTTTTCCGACAGAATTAATGACCATTTAAGGTATGCACCAGCTGCCCTTCAACGTATTTTTCTATGGCTGTAGCGCGTTTTGAAAGTGACGAAGCGGGCTCCGTTTCGGATTTCTATTGCACAGAATTTCAAGAAACTGCCTTATTTTCGGCTGGATTAACGGCGATTTGGGTGTTGTGCAATGACAACTTCAGTGTTTGGTTAAATTTCAAAGTAAATTCCAGATGAGCACATTTAGACGTGCTTTGAAGTACGACGGCTCAAATTTCGCAAGTGCAAGCGAGCACCGGCAGAGGGCAAACAATACTTTTGAGTACCTTATATGCGCGAGGCCAGTGTCTTTAAATGGAATCGGTTCTGCGGTACGTAGACCGAAAAGCTTTGAAACACACTGCATCAAACGTTTTTAAAGTCCCTAATGCAATACTGCGCACTTGTCAACAGCACTACTAGATTTGAAACCGTAAATACTGACGAACCGCGTTCGGTTATGCACTGCGGCGAAGAAAGGACGCCATTTGGCGGTCTGCAATAGCGGGTTAAAGCGGAGGTGTGAAATAAGTTTTTGGTCGCCATAAAAATGCAATTTGAGAATTTTTGATGCTGTGCTACGCTGAGGGCATAGATTTTTTTCAAAACAGGAATAAGGGCTTTTGATTCCCTTTAGGCGATCATACTACCATAATCACACGGGTCCTAAAGAAAACAAACAAGGATATCATAAAGAGAAACAAAGGAAGTTTCGTGAACTAGAGATCAAACGACACTTGATGGTATCCGAAGTGAGATCAGTGAGCAGCAATTGCTTGCTCGAGGAACTTCAAATTATGATATTTCAGCATATAAGCTATTGTCTGCTATGCTAATTGAGTAGGTTTCAAGAGATGGGAGACATTCGTGATGGGAGAAAGGCAGATTAAAGGGGCAGATTATGGTAATCGTCTCGGATAGACGGAGCTGTACGGGCATCGGAAAGTGTAATT
Source organism: Amblyomma americanum (assembly GCA_030143305.2). Classification (NCBI taxonomy): domain Eukaryota; kingdom Metazoa; phylum Arthropoda; class Arachnida; order Ixodida; family Ixodidae; genus Amblyomma; species Amblyomma americanum. The sequence continues at coordinate 74,354 of JARKHS020028268.1, forward strand.
ATAAATCAATAGGACAAAAATTATTGTGCCATTATAAAAAGAACGAAAAATAAAGTGTCCCTGCCCATGCCACTAAGTATAACAGGATAAATCAACAGGA
>JARKHS020028269.1:0-69434 GCA_030143305.2 Amblyomma americanum
CCTTGAGAGACTGGTTCTCTTGGTTACAAAGCTGAGGTGTCAGCGACCATTTCGGTTAGTTTATGTTAATAACTACGGCAAGTACATGCTCCACTTGCAGATTACCACTCGCCGCTTCACGAAAAAGAAAATGATAGGGTTACGGTCGGCTTGATTGATACACCGCTTAAAGCACGCGATGTTCCTGCTTTGATATCCGCCTTTTAGGTTCTAGCTGACCATCGACTAGAGTGAAAGCGCTTTATCAGACTGTGATAAGAATCAACCTATGAATGGATGAAAAGTATTAGCAGGTGGCCATAATATCGCTAAAGGTAACCAACTGCTCCGTTTCTAATCTTGACTCCGGAGGGTACATGCTGATACGGATAAAGTAGAGAGTTAGGTGAAATCCCATCCTGAAAAAATATGCGAATGCCTAGGTGGACCGAAAAGAAAGCAACAACGAAACAAAATTTTCCGCATTGTGAACAAGACTACTGTGCGAAAAACGAAGCGGCGTTTTTTTTTGCTGTTTTCATGGTCAGCCTCGGCATTTTCACGTTTCACAAATATTTCAAGGACCAATCTACAACATCCTTCACTTAACGTAGATGTTTCCACCATCCCATCGAATATGCTGGAAACTAATTCTTCGTGAAATAGCACAATGGCAGGAGGCGAAAACGAGAAGACCTAGGGAACAGACGGGATGAAACACAGTGTTTAACTAACAGAGCTGATTTGTTCAAGATCCATTGCTCATATAACCGCAAGCACCACCGAAACAACACAAAATAAATATTGAGTACAGCAAGGCACACCGCTCGGAGCGGGCTGAATTTCTTCAAAACAGTTCACCTAATAAATCAAACACTCGTAGTGTCGTCTCGAGAAAGCAAGTGATAGAGTACACACTAAACAAATTCTCACCCTTAAGGGTGCAAATCAGCTGTCCCCAGACGAACACCCTTTTGTGTGCTAAAAAGGGTACAGAGATCAGCACCCTTCAGGAAGGGTGCACAGCATGAAATTTTAGAGGGCACGCATCAGGACAAGGCTTCTGCTTCATGGGTGGATCAATGTGGAGCACCCTTCCAACATACATTCGTAGAGGTGTTATGGAAAAATTGTACCCTTTATTGAGGGTGCAACCATTACATCCTCTTAAGTATCATTAAGTGCACCCTTCCTTAAGGGTGCTGATCTCTGCACCCTTTTTTAGCACCGAAAAATTGGAGAAGGGTGTTCGTCTGGGGACAGCTGATTTACACCCTAAAGGGTGAGAAATTGTTTATTGTGTACTTACACATGTCGCGCCAAGGCTCAGAATCTCGGGAGCCTCCGTGTTTCTCTGGCAAGATCAACTTTGATTTTGACAACCATTCGGCAGTTTTCATAGTATCGTCGGGGAGAACACTCACAGCAGCGAATACCGATGCTGCAGGCTGCATTCTTGACATTATTACTGGGCTCCGTAAGCCTGTCGTAAAGAGAGAAACCGGTGTGGCCGACATAAAAGCCACCACAAAAGAAAGGGAGTCAATAGACTAGGCTAGCATTGCAATTAGAAGAGTCGCGGCAGAGAATACCGATGTTGACGATGGTGTTCTGGACATTGCTGCTGTGCTGCCTAAGCGTGTCGTTAAGACGTCGAGCAGTTTAGCCGACATAGGGGCCACCACAAGACAAATGGATTGGATAGAACAGGTTATCTTTGCAATTAGAATAGTCGCGGCAGTGAATGCCGATGTTGTCGATTGCGTTCTTGACATTGTTGCTGCGTTCTCTAAGCCTGTCGTTAAGACAACGACCAGTTTGGCTGACATAGGAGCCACTAAAATACAAATGGTTTAAAGGGCAGGGTAATCTGGTTCCGAAATCATCGAAAAATCCGAGCGTATGAGGCTTGGCGAGACATGTGTAAGTACCGCATCTGTTGCTATCAGAGAGGAAACAGAGCAGTTGATTTCTTTGGTCTGCTGTACTGAAGGAATTCCACTTGCTCAGAGCAATATGTAGTGGTGTATTCAATGGTTTTCTGGAATTCTTTCGATGATGCTGCCTTATACAGGCAATGGTGTCCTTAATAAACTGCCTGTTGTTAGTAACACACTGTGTTTTGTCCCGTCTATTCCTTTCAGCATTGTGCCTTTGCGCTGGTTCACTAAGAATTATGTCTGACCAACTCCCCCACCAGTTCGTGTTATAGCCTCAAAACGCTGTGCCCATGCCAAATCCAGATGTCGACTAGGCAAGCAATGAAAGAATGATCTGTGGTGTGTAGCGTCCTTCGTACATTTTCGTTGCCGCTGTCTCTCGCTACGCTCATCAGTGGTACGCAAAGACACAGCACTGAATTATGCACCAGGCCAGAGCAAGTCCACCGTTATATTTCTGTATTTGTACAAAGAGGAACTGTATGCCAGCTCAAATTCGCGCATTAGAAGCCATCTGTAAAGCCTAGAACCACAGGCGAGGCAATATTTGTAGATAGACGGCGATCTTAACGATTTTGTATCTGCATGAAGCAACAGAGCACTGCGAAAAGTGGCAGCGCAACAACGTGCACGAAGTAAGGAATAAGTTCGTCTTGGGGGGAGCAAACCCATTTTGCGCATCATGGCCTTTAGGTGAACCGTTGCGCGTAACACAGTCGACATGCTCCTAATGCGGTCGTGTTTTTTTCATAGGCGTGAGCCACTTCTGTGCTGCCTGAGCACATAGAATATTTCATTGGAGAACGCTGCTAATGCACTGTTTTCCTCGAGTATACGGACTACAGTGTGCACATAATAGAGACTACTTTCGGGATTGTAAAATCTAGGTTTCTGGGGCAGGGTATTATTGGTAGTTTGATCAAAGTATGCGACGTGGGCGGATAAATTGCCAGCACTTTCTAGTCTAGTACTCTCTGTCACGACGGACGGCGGGAACGTAAACGTTGGCATAAAAATGGATGATTTTGAAGCATTTTTGCGCAAGTGAGTTGTAACTGATTTTTGTGCTACCTCCAACAATTAGGCTGTAGCATCGTGTTATTTAGTATTACAGTATGTGCTGCCTCTGGTACATAGCTGCGTCTGTCTCGATTACAGGAAATACTCCTTTTGAACAAGCAACCGAGATGATAAGACTAATATTGGTTCATTTTATGATACGGTACGTAGTACCAGCGAATAAAATTCGGGAAATACCACTTCGGAAAATCGGACTAAATTCCGCCAAAAATTGCCCATTTTCTTTGAACCAAGGAAAACGCGGAAAATGAAAAATGTTAACAAAGGCTTGACACAATGGCTGCTCTGGAATGTTTTTTTTCGCGCAATCCTTTGTCACTATGAGCGCTCTGTCCATGTGGTTGAAAAATACGCACGCGGTATTTTGATTTTCAATAGGATACTTATTATAAACAGGGGGAAAAAAGGTATGCTTATAGTGGTGCGCTTTTTTGGTTTTGTAGACTGGGATCTATGATTAATGTGGGTGAGATACACAAGATGGCCACGGAATAAAACGCAGGCTGGTGCGCGGAGGTGCTTAAAATAGGTGCTTACGTAGGAAACTGCCGATCGAGACATTATAGCAAAGCTGGCTTTCAAAGCAAGCCAACAGGCTTTGCTTAATGAGTTGGTACTAGTAAGCGGACAATTTACGTAGGCCAGCATGTAAAAGCAAATGCAACTTAACAACGCACAAGAAGCAACCTCTATCCCCCCGTCTTTAAAAATCTACACATATCTATCCTGTGATCGTGAAATGCTTCACTACTGGCACGGAGAAAACATGCAAAGATGCTGTCTGGCTGTGGTTCAAATTTAACCAACGCAGGCAGGTACCTAATGCAAAAGATGTCATATTGAACTGTGCATGCAATAAACCCCTAGCAGCACTCTACATACTAATCGCATGGTCGGATTGCAAACTTATTTTAATTCCTACGGATAAAATGCTTTTTTTCTGAATTGCGCAAGCAGGTAATAAAGTATAAACAAACAAACCCCTGTGTAAATTTGTCAGTTCAACATGCATGCCATTCTTAAAACTGTTGAGTAGCAATCAGTGGCGGGGAACCTAGCTGCTTTTTGTGGGTCTGTGAAGAACAAAAACGTCAGTGATATACTCATCAGGCCTTAGATATCGCTCCACACTCTACTTTGGGCGGACAAATTTGATAAGAAAAGAAATTGAAAGGAATCAAATGATAGTTTTGTGAATTGCTCATTTCTCACAGCATAGTTATAAAACTTAACATTCTGAGCGATATAGCGAACAAAACTCTCTTAAAGGTAAACAGGCAAAGAAAAGAAATTGAGAGCAAATTAAAAACTTAAGGTTCGTGCAAACGAAGATTTGCATATACTTCGAAAGCAAGCTGAACTTTTCTAGACGAGGTTCAGTGAATCTGCAATTTACACGCCGCTTACATAAACAGATTTGCTTCGGCTATTCGATCACAAATGCGGCGTTGACAATATTTCTTTTTAATCTGTGGTATACAAGCTTGCTTCGGCAAAAATAGCGTTTCCATGGTATGCTTGCGCCTCCAAGTAAGCTCCGTACAACGCCCACGTTTGTGCCATTTGCACGTGCAAGCCATCGCATTACATTCGACAGCTCATAGCACGCGTCTGAGCAGGAAAAAGGAGTGGAACCATTTCAACGCCTTGTGATCCAGGCGAAAAATCAAAAGAATACAGAACATTTTGCTTTCCGAACACTTTGGCCATCCGCCGTTTCTTGTTGTGTTGTTTATCGTGCTCTCACGCAAAGGTATTAAGTCCTTTGTGTTTGTTGTTATTTGCCTTGTAAAGCAGCATTCCTCAAATAGTTTGGCCAACTAAGCGCATCTTTTGTTTTGTACCCACTTCTTGTTCGGTGAAAATGCGCAGGCTGCTTTCGTCTATAAAGTGTGTGCTACTTTCAGTGTATCAAAAGGCGACGTTTTTCCTTGGCAGTATGGGAGCAGATAGAATGCTTTTTTTGTTAAAAGAGTTCACCATTCTCGTAAGCAACGTACAAACAGCTTGTTCGTTGACTGAAGAAAAGCTTCATGGAAGGCTACCTCTCAGCAAAGTATTAATAACATTTTGACTATAGCAAGAAATCAGCGAACCCACTAGCACGCTTTTTGATCCACAATTTCTCCCAACCACTGTTTTTTTTAAAGATGTCTTCAACCAGAGTATAATATTTTCACCAAAAAGCTCGAAGAATGTGATCGGAAGAAAAGAATAGTTAACACCAACAATATAATCATTATCACCCTGACTACGACCACTAAAGGGCCTCTCCCGTGTCTCTCCAATTAACCCTGTCCTTTGCCAGCTGCGGTCACCGTATCCTCGGAAAATTCTTAATCTCATCCGCCCACCTAACTTTCTGCCGCCCCCTGCTAACCTTTCCTTTTCTTGGAATCCACTCCGTCACCTTGGTGCTGGTCGGTTGCAGCCAATTATGGTTCGCCTTCAGGCTGTGGCTGACGCATTTCATGCCCTGCCCAGGCCTTCTTTTTTTGCTGTTTTCGACTCTGACATTGCTCCCTCATCATATGTGTGTTCACACCACATATCTGCGCCCGCAGCGTTTGACCATCTCTGCACTCGAGCCCCTTAGGAGGAAAGGATGCCTGCCCAACGTCTTTATTCAACGGTGCATTCGATTTATTGGTAGTAATGGCGCCGCCAGCAGAGTTCGCGCTGTTTTTTATGCCGCGAAAAAGGCTTCATAATTTACCGATTAACAAACAAATAAATGAATAAAATTTGCTTTCCGCATTTTCTAGTATATTGTATTCTATCATGCCAACATATCTACAAGAAAAGGGGACCGCGCCACACCATAAATGCCTTTTCTCGTCCCTCGAGTGTACTATTACTTCTTCCGAAAGTCTTATAATTCTTGTTTTATTGCTTCTAAAATATCTCTCACGGAAGCCCATTGAAAAGAAAGGCACAGTGTAATATTTCGAGGAGATGCTTTCCATCACAAAACATGTTTCGTCAATTCACCAACAGTACCTTCCCCCGGCCAAACTGCCGTGGTAAAGCCACTCTGCTTATAAAGCACATATTTCTAGAATTGATATGGGTTTGGTGCTGGTCGGTTGCAGCCAATAATGTTTCGCTTTGAGTTTGTGGCTTACGCTATAGCGTACGTCGCTTTGTTTACAGGCTTCTAAACCGAAGGCGCTCGAGAAGCCTGAGATACTGAATAGCCCAACAATTCGTTTTGTGCACAGGTTGCGGCGCCAGGCATTCTAAAGATGAAGTGGGTAAGGAGCACAATGGCAATGTCGAACACATTTCGCTGATGCCATTTATCAACATTTTTTTTACGTGCTTATTATAAACAACAATGGTTCATCTTAAAAGTGCACTTAAGAGGAATCTGAACTCGTCTTTTTAACGCGGGAACTCAATCTACACGTTCCGAGCATTCTTAGAAACTACGAATTATTTTCCCGTGCGGCCAATTTCCTTCATTTGAATCGGAATAAATGTCCCGGCTTCTATTTTTTTTTTTTTTGAAAACTTAGTGCTGAAGGTAGGAGGACTCAACCCACGCCTTGAGTGCCTTTTAGCCAGTCCTGTGGAGGCTTGCCGCTCTGCCATCGGCGGAGTGATACGTAAATCAAAGAGTCCACGCGTATTTTTGTTTCTGTGAGCCTAATTTGCAGCTATATTGCCTGTTACTGGAACTATTTATTCACGGAAACATAAAAAACTAAATAAAAGCGAAAGCAATTAAAGCTGCCACAGGACCGGTCGAAAGGCACTATACGCGTTGGTTGACTCCTCCTATCCTCAGCGTTGATTAAAAAAAAAACTGGGAGCTGGGACTTTTAATCCTACTTAAATTAAGGAAATCGGCCCCACAGGACAATAATTCGAAGCTTCTAAGAATGCTCGGAAAGTGTAAACCGAGTTCCCGCGGTAAACAGACGAGTTCAGATTCTTCTTTAGAGCACATTTAAACAATTTGAGCCAGCTTTATCAGCCGCCTCCAGACATTACAACAGATAATGTGCTGCGGTTTCTTGGCCGTAAGTCCATAATTATTTCCTTCATTTAGGCCCACGCATGCTTAGCATTCGCTCAATATAGAAGGTAAAAATAAGTGTCACATACATGTGCTTCTTCACATTTGAGTCTTCCACAGCAGTCAGGCTAGAGGCAAAAAGCAACCAACTACCCACTGTGGAGACTTTGTAGTTAAACTTAGTTCCCTGCAGCTGGTTGCATCTGGCGTTGATAATGTACCTTTTGAGGTATGAACCTTCACAAAACATTGGCGAATTTAGGCTGCTAATTTAAGTCCACAGAACTCCAAATTGGACTCAAGGGCAATTGCAAGGTCGGCACCATACCCGTCAAGCATGATTATTCTTCGCATGGAGGAGCCTCTTTGCCGGCGCAACAGCTGTGGCTTCGGTGCTTCAGCACTGATCGAACAAGCAGGAAAGACAGAACTCTAGCTCGCATTTCGCGAGTACTGATTAATGAACATCACTGAACTGCGACATGTTGGAGTCATTTGTTATCGCTACCACGGTGTCTTTACCGCGAGATCAGTGTTGGTACATGCAAATTGTTTCCCTAGATCACTATGCTCTGATTCCTTGAATGAAGGCTGCTCGTAATGCAGTAAGTCCTTTTTTCCCATCATTTTTTAGAAGTGCATGTTTTAAATGACCAAATGTTTCGTTGGCTACAGAAAAAAGCCTCGTGCGAAAAGAGAAAAGAGTTCGTGCGAAAGGTACGTTTAGAGGTATTCTGTTTACCTACTCTTCCGACATTCTCTGCGTGCATTTGTATGCGCGGCGTACTCGTGTGCATTTCGGTTGATCGATTCTCCAGACGCTCTCTAATTTCCCACTTTATCGACAAGGTTTAGGAGCGCACCATCTGACAAAAAGTGCAGCGTGCAGTTTAGTACTCGGTGGACAATAAGGGATATTTCTGTGAAATTACATGGACGTCAAAATGGCATAGTTGTAGCACAGAGGCGAACGTCATGCAGCTCAACTGCATGATCAGCAGCGTAAGTGCTTCGTTCCGCAGTTATTCGTTCTCGTCTGCACTTTTTTAACTCCGTGCATTGATTAAGAATTTGTTTCCGTGCCCAAGAAAGAAAGGTGTTGAAAATGGTGCACCTTTTATACATTTATCAATTTCGTATAAATACAAATATTGGAGAGAAGTAAATAACTCACTTCTATTTCAATGTTACAGCTGCAATACCTTTATACATTACGCAAGAAGAAAACATTCCGCAGAGCGCTAAATAACTGACTTTCCTTTCGACATAAAAAAAGAGTGATTTTCTACTATAATTTCCCCAGGGCAAAGCATACATGGTTTGCTTCATAAATCAAAAATTGTTTGCTTACGGGCCGGAAGGGTCGATCTGTGTATTCAAGGCTATGACGACACAAAAACCCCAGTCCTTTCAGAAGCGATCATACTTTTTCACATTTACAGATGTGCGTTCTCAAAACACTGACATTTGTCAGCATGAAAAATGCCTTCCCGACATAGCGGCACACGAAAGGAATGAAGTCGTTTACTAGAGAACTGAACTCGGAGCGCGCGGTGAAGAGAATACCAATGCGTTTCGCCTTTCCGACAGAGACTAATGGCCCTTTGAAATATGAACCAACTGCACTTTAAAGGTTTTTTTTTTTTTGCTATAGCGCGCAGAATTTCGAGGAACTTTGTTTTCAGCCAGATTTAAGGTGACCTTGGGGCTGCGCGATGGCACCTTCAATTCTTATTTAAACCACAAATAGAACATAAACAAAAATGAACGAAGATGCAACTAGCACTGTTGATGAAGTTAACGACGAACAATTTTAGCGCCCCTTTTGAGTGCACTTTTCATTGCGACCGCTCAACATTTGCAACTGGAAGAGAGCACCGAAAGAGGTCAAATTGTATTTTTGGATACCACTATATACGCGATACCAGTGTCTCTAACTGGTTCGGTGCGTGGTTCTTTGACGTACTAACTTCCACACGGTTCCTCACTAAGTTTTGTAGCGCCCTATGTAATACCGTATGTTTTCCAACATCGCAACTAAAGTTTAAACAGAAAGTACCGGCAAATCTAGCTTGGGATACGTCGCCACGACTAAGATACAACATTTCTGGGTGTCTACAATAGCGAGATAAAGCCGAAGTGTCTCCTGAAGAAAATGATATGCGGATTTCTGAATGTTGTGGTACGCTCAGTGCGTTGAAGTATACAACACTGGAATAGGGACATTTCAATTTTTTGGTAATCAAATTAGCTCGAGCACATCGATCTTAAAGAAAGCAAATGAATCATTTTAAGAGAAACAAAGGCCGTTGCAAGAACTGGGGAACAAATGATACTCGACGACACCCCAGCTCACATGAGTGAGATGCAAAGACCTTACTCCCAAAAATAATGAGTTGTCTCCTATACCAAGACAGTGGGTCGCATCATATGAAAAACATACGCGATGTGAGATAGGTAGTTTGAAAGGGCATATTGTGGAAATCATCTGGGATAGAGTGGGCTTGGTGAGTGCCGGACAAGGCTAGGAGAAAATAAATAGGAGAGACAATAGATCCTACGGGATGCCCTGTGTTTGACAACTTAGACGCAGAGGCGAACACGCATGCCTTGTACCGAATATCTAAGTGTGCTAAGAACCAATCTACTTTCAAAAGTTTTTAGGTTCCCGCGTTTTCCCGTTTGAGTTGCGTTCAGATGGAGCAATTGTGATTTTTCTTCGGTATCAGCCTACCAAAAAATTTTATGGATTAGTGGCAGTGGTGCATATGCACGAGACCTTTTGCCTAGTTTCGTGTGCCTTGTGGCACCAAATTCCTTGGTTCCTTAAAATGTTTGTGATCTGGAACTGGTGTACTCACATCATTTTGGTTTCGGAAATAACCTTACGATCATTTTTTTTCGGGCGACAACCTTAAAAAATAAATTTCCTCACTCTTCGCAAATTCGTGTCACCGAGCTGAGTGAAGAAATGCATAAAATCTAAAGATAGCGCTGCGCGAGTGGCTCGACAAGGTATCTTACTCGTACAGATAAAAACAAGGCATACACCTATGAAATACCTGTGCCAGATGCAGCCATCTTATTCTAGCAAGCCACTTAATCTCGCCCGCCCACCGAACTTTCTGCCGCCCCCTGCTACGCTTGCCTTCCCTTGATATCCAATCCGTTACCCTTAAAGACCATCGGGTATCTTGCCTTAGCATTACATGCCCTGGCCAAGCCCGTTTCTTCTTGACTTAAATTGCGGCCATGGTGGCTCAGTAGGAATGGCGCTTGCTGTTGACCTGAAAGACGCGGGTTCGATTCCGGCCTCTGCCGTCGAGTTTAGATAGAGGCGAAATTCTAGAGGCTTGTGTACTGTGCGATGACAGTGCAAGTTAAAGAAACCGAGGGGGTAGAAGTTTCCGGAGCCCTACACTACGGCGTCCCTCATACTTTGAATCGCTTTGGGGCGTTAAACCCCCATTAACCTAAATCTAATCTTGATTTAAACCACGACGTCATTAACCTGCGTTTCTTCCTTGGCCTATTCTGCTTTCTTCCTTTTTCTCCCTTAACTTTACACCTATCATTATCATTTCCATAGCTAGCTGCGTTGTCCTCACTTTAAGAACCTCCACGTTGCTGCCCCATAGGTGTGTGCCGGTAATATACAGCTGCTATATATACTTTTTTCTTCAGGAATATTGTTAAACTGGCGAAACATTTCACTAAGTAGCAATTCCTGCACATCTAGTATATATTAAGAAGCGTGCTGGCACAATGAACACACATCAAGAGCAGACCGTGGATGTCTTCATTATTTTTTTGGCATGAAAAGGAAAACCTAGAAAGACGCTAACGGTGTCATAACAATTGCGAAGAAATATATTATAGTCAGCGTCGGGTTTCCCATTACCATGCGTCGAGAATGTATTTCCCCAGAGTCGAGAACCCACGGGGTGGAAACAGGTCAAAAGGGAAGAGGTAGGGCTTACTTAGATCATTACGGCAGCGACGGCCGGAATGGGGCCTCTGGGATTGGTTATGCAGAGGCTAAGTGACATGAGTAGACTGCTTCTCTTCTCACCTCGTTCGGGATAGTGTCGTAATATGATGGAGCTTAAAAGGAAGATGAAACAATCTTTTTTTCTTTTCATTTACTTTTCGTTATTTTTCACTATTGTCCATTTTGTTCTCTCTTCTTTGTTCCTGCACCGCAACCTTTCTGACAACAGTTCAGGCTAGTGTGCTTTTTTGGGATGTCTGATATTTTTAACGGTGAAGTCAAAATGACTGCCAAGTTTACTGCACTTGCGTGTCATGCATAATGCATATCACGCGTTTGAGGATGTCGTTAGCCATTTAATAATACTGCTCTTAAATGAAAAGGTAATCTGCAGACTGCTTACGACATTTTCTTCTTATATTCGTAGGCTATGCGGAAGAGGTAGCCGCATGACAGCAGAGTCCAAGTAATGCATTAATTTCATAAAATCACCCGCCGCTTTGTGAAGCAAGCGACAGCTTAAGCATATTAAAATGCAGCATGCCTTTAGTGTTAATTATGAACGTCTGAGGTGTAATCATTGGGTGTCATTTGATGTAGATTATGCGTGGTCGTCAGCTCGGTGATTGCCAGATACGTTTAATTGTTTTCTGGCTGTTATTGATGTCCTATTGGGTTCTTTCACCAGTTAATGCGGAAATTCCCCAAGAAACGCGCTTCTGAGCCTGGAAGAATTGCCTAAGAACTGCAGATAGAATTGCAGGTCAATACCTTTTCGATTAATAAATAAAACGTCTCAAGCAAAGAAATGGGTATCGGGCACATCTAAGAAGATTTTATGCGCAAGAATTTGGCCTTGTTCACAACGACCCTTGGCGGCATGACGCCTGGGATGGCAGACAGCTTTGTTTTCAATGAATGGACATAAGCATGCACCCTATGTTATGCAGGACTCATATTTGTTCTGCCGGTGAAAGTTCACTTTTTAATCAGCAGGCAATCGCCATGAAGTTCCAGATACCATTACGCATTCGAAGGTCTCTCGATGACCCCTATGTACCAACCTGCCGACATTACTTTCTTGTGCACCGATGCCGCCGCTAGCCGAGACGACTAAATCTTTTCACACGTTTCATTACAAGGGCTCGCTGCACCAGCACATAAAGGCAGCTGAAAGGTATGGCACACATATTTAAGGCCACACTTTATGCACACGTGTTAGCTTCTCGGGACACGCGTAATGTTCCTGGATGACGCGCTGGTTAGCCATTTGAGGCTGAGTTTGATATGGGCTAGACTCGAAGCAATTTTTCGTTCTTTCAGGAGTACCGGCGACCGTTAGTCTCCTGAGAGGAAGTTTGTTCTTTGAGAAGCCTAAGCACGGGACGAAGTAGTCCTGTGTGTAGGAAGGATATGTACAGAGGAAACAATGCCGTCATTTTTAGCTCCCGCTGTCTAGCTTTACTGCGCTGTGAGTTACCACATTTAATGTCATGTTTGCTGCTTATTAAACTCTGGCCTTTTGTAATCGCCGTCCGGCAGAGTGCATAACAAGTGAAAAGCGTAATTGGATAAGAATATTCATGAAGGAGAGCATCGTCGCTGTTCGTGCGAAGTCTATGAATGGTGCTTCATTAAAAGCGTAGTGTTTGCGGTCTGATCTGCCACGAAGCTTTCCTAAAAGTGTTTTCAGGTGTTCTGCTTGGGGTGCGTAAAGGATATACGCAGTTTCATTTTGTTGCTGCAAATACTTGGTACTCCGGCGAGGTCTGTACATACTGCCAGTCACACGGCAGTATGCACACGGACCGCTGCTCTAAGTGGCAAACGGCCGGAAAGGACACCCGGTGCAGTATCTCCATGATCGCTGGAAGGACGAGGCAATACGCCGGCGCTGGCAGCGAGGAAAGAAGACTAAGGCGATACTGCACCTTGCGAGTTAGAATCTTGCCATGATTCCTGCAGCGCCTTTGTGAAGCACTATGCGTCAGTAAACACGCAGTTCGATCACATTTTTTTCGGCGAGGAAGGCAGCATAAGTTTCTCGTTTATGTTTTAAGGGTTATCGAAATTCGTTGCGGTAGCGTATGACAATAAATCAGTGACACATTGCATTAATGAAAGCATTAGGTCCGATAAATCAATAGGGGGCTGCACTCACCTGTTCGATGCTGCATATACAGGGTTTATCAAGTAAATTGAGCCAAGTTTTAAAAAAAAGGAACGGCGCGCCCTAGCAGGGTACAGCCAATGACATTTTGGTTCCCGTCTTCAGGCGCCGCTGCTCAGGTTTTTTTTAATTCTGTCTAATTATTTATTCGGGTAGAGAATATTTATTCAAAATATTAATGTCAGCTTTATGGCCAAGTGCTTTGCAATGATTCTTAGGAGGGGCGGGGGGGGGGGGGGGTAATTGCTACCATATGGTAGCAATTCTCAGTTGTTGCCCGGTAACCATGCTATCGAAGTCAAGTAAAAATCATGCTGGTCCACAACGGCATTGTGAGCCGCACCCCCTGTTAAGACTGTTTCCCGTACCACGCGATGTCGACTGCCTATGCGACCACTTCGATCATCTAATTGCTGCCAGTGCGTGTGTGGATTATTTGAGGCCAAAGTACGTTGGCAGTTCAGCTCCTTGTTTCCTGATTGGCCTGCTTCCACCAGGCGCCAGAGTCGTGTCTATCCAGCATCAGGCATCGAGCCATGCCACCGCCCTTGGCGGCCACGTGTATTGTGACGCTATTTTAAGTGCATATTTCTATTACAAATTAATACAGTTAGAAACGTTTTGACGAAGATATTTTCCTCATTTTTTGTCGCGGAAACTAATATCCTGATTGATATATTTTTACTTGCATCTTGATATATCCTTCATAATGTCCTGAAAATGCTCTTTCTGAAACGATCTATAGAAAATAGCTTTATACTAGAAAATCCACTTCCACGTTCACATCAAGAAAACTTCGACGTCATTAATTATTGACGTCTATGTAGTCAAGGCTTTAAACTCGTGAATAGACCCGCTTAAAAGTTTTTAATCGGCAAAGCTGAATCGCCGAGAGCTGAAAGTTTTTAATTGGAAAATTTTTATCGGCAAAGCTGAATTGTTCCTGGTGTATTGGAATGAAAGATTGTGTGCTCAAAACATTATTATTGTCATACTCGTTCTGGACTTGCCTCCATGCTTGCTGAGTACCTGTCGAAAAGCAATGTATTTCTCTGGTATTCCGATTGAAAGCATGAAGCCTAGATTTTAGGGAGTCGATTTCAATACATGCGAAAAGCACGTGTTGCTTCCATCGTCGCCTGCCTAAGCTGAGCTCGCGCTTCTCAGCTGCCCACCCTTCTACTCCTTGTCACTCCTTCAGCTGACAGAAGTTCCTCGCACCGGCACCGATAAAGGGAACCCGTGGGGAGTAATCATCCGGGTTGGCATCCATTTTACGGCGGACTGTCCACGCTTACTTCCAGGATATTTCGCCCTCTCTCAGGATAGTATCGCACGTTCGGTAGTTGAGAGCTTTGTGGAGGCGCACTTTGCCACTGCAAACCTTTGCTATTGCCATTGCACCAACAAAGGGTTGAAAAATAAATCGTAACATCTCGATACAAGCAATCCGCCTGCATGAATGCGTAACCACGGACAAAAGCGAGGACTGCCGTCTGCAGTTTACTTGGTATTTAATAGTCTCTGTAGAAGGAATCCATTTCGTCCTTGAACGCTGGTATTTTGTTTTCAACCATTAGTTTGTATCATAGTCTCCCCTGTAGCTGAAAGGGCGTACTCTAACTTAATCTATTCCGTTCTACCACAAAATAACCATATGGGAGAGTTATACATTTCGCAATGAGTCCTGAACGGAGCATTATGTCGCAAAGGAAGCAGTATGTGACAGTTCTATCGTTACAGGTCATTGTAATATGGGAGTAATTACTCATTGACATCCACCCGAGCGCAGCCATACGGCTACAAAGAAAGCTTTATAGCTTTTCCAGAAACTTCGAAGTTAAAGAAAAACTCATCATTGTCCAGGGTTCGAACCCGGGACCACCGTTTCACCTTATGGCTGCGCTCGGGTGGATGTCAATGAGTAATTACTGCCTTATTACAAATCTACACCACCTTGGGGGTTTCCTCTAAACATTTGACTAACACTGTTACGCGTCATTATCAGCTCTTAATTTTGTGCGCCCCTTTTATACTGCCTCAGTCATATCATTTGAGTAGTTGCCGTTGTCATCTAGTAATATAAAGGCCCTCTACAAAGCTAAGCATCAAACACACCTTGCCCGTCTTCGAAGTGCACATTGCTAAAGCCAGACTTCTCCAAAATGTTGTTTATGTCTTCAACACCAATCTTCAGCCGTTTAATTAGTGTCTGCAATGCATTAGAGTCCGGCATAGAGATCGCAGTGTTGGATTTGTCTCGAAGAAAAAGAGAATTTTTTACTATATTTTCTGCAGTCAGCATATGGTCGACCGCGACCACGTGCATACAAATGGGTAGGGCTTCTCATGCTGCATTTGGGGAGATTGCAGAAAAAAAAGCTGTATACTGCGCAGCTGTACACTGAACGCAAGGGGAAAAATTTTGCTTCTAAGCATTAATTGCCGGCATGGTGTATAGCAGAATATACGGTAGCCGCTTGCGTGTACGCTTTATATCCTGCAAAATATCTTGATATGCACGGTTCTAGCAACGTTGAGCTGATATTTCAAAATATTAAATTTGATTCCCCCCCCCCCCCCCCGCCCCTTCTCAATACCATGTACTAATATATTCAGCAGTTTTGAAAACCCGCATGGGACACACACGAAGCTCGTAAAATATCAGCAGCGCACGAGCTGGCCGCTATGCGCCCAGTGCATTTTTGCGGCGCGATGAAGTGATGGTGCTCGAAACGTTCGCGGTAAGCTCGGCGGCAGAGTTGGCGCACGAATTGCGTCACGAATTTCTCCGCAGCTTAAGCTGAGGAGGAGGAGCTGGTGCCGCCTCCTCAATGGAAAAGGGTGTGGCATTGTGGACGCTATGAGATGAAGGTAGTTCGCATACTCGAATCCATGGGAAGGGCTGGCCCTGATCCAGCAGTAGGAGCTTTGGACTAGGACTATTGTTGAAGACAACATATATAATAATGTGATATAGGTGGCACAATAACAACACCGCTGCAGGCCGAAGTTTGAACAACAGGCTGCTACGGCGTCACAGCCTCGCCTGCGTTTCAGTGCTTTCCGGAGCGTAACATAGAGACTGTGTGTTAATGTCATTAAATTACAAAAAGGTAGCCACGCCATGCTCCTGAACAATACGGAATTTCTGAGCGCTCTATTTCACTTCCAATTTGCAATAGGACTCTCGTTTGTTTTATGAAAGGTGATGTTGGAGGACATTTCCTGTGGACGCATGGTAAATTCAGGTCAAATGAAGATCAAGAGAAAGACCGAAAGTTGTCATTTTGGCGTGTGCCATTCCACCAGAGATCATCAACAACAACTGCAAAAAAGTTCGCGTTCTAATGAAGACGCTGAAACTTAAGCAAACCAAAACGTCTTATGTATTTCGAGAGCTGAGTTTGGTAACAGTTTGTCTTCTATGTTTTTACACAAAATTCTCACTATCGTTCCGGTAAACAGTTTCCTTGTGTAAATGTTCACTGAAAATATTGCCTGGCACTCCTTTCCGCGCTGAAAAAGTATGTTTAAAATTCGCAAGCTTGAAAGCATGTAAAATTTCAATTCCCTCCGGCATTTGATTGAAGCTCTTTGCAAACCCGCCTTAAAGTATGCCAGAAATTCCTCAAGTAGAACTATAATTTTGAACAACTTTTTTGTCGTGTATTATAAATATGAATAGGTAGGGTGCGAATGCTCTGCCATTTACTTCTCAGGTGTTCACTGCTACCCCTGTGTTTCATTTGCTATGCTTTAACAACTCGAGTGCAAGTGTCACAGCCAGAGAATCCATAGCGCGTCAGCCGATAGCGGCAGCAAAACGGGTGGCATGCAATTTGCATAACTGTTGGAGAAGCAGTTTAGAAAACTGCAAAACAATGTCTAAATTTTTTTGAAGCAGCTGTTCTTAATGACAGCGGTGCAGAAATATAAAGAAAACAAACCTGCCTGACAGCCTTATTCAAGAATTTACAGCACCGCATAAATAAATATCTGGAAATATATTAAGCCGATCCTCAACGTAACCTGTGATGTTGCATTGAGCGCAGCAAGGTGTTACGCGTGAGCTGCTTCATTTCAAGCCAATATTGGAAAGACACCCAGAGGAAGGCCCCTGCGCCGTGATCAATAAACCTCAACTGAACGCGGTGCACTAGACTGCTAATCAAAATATAGGCGTTCCCTAAAGCAAACTAAAAACTAAAAATTCTTTGCCTCGTTTTGTTTTCACCATCTTTAGATTTCTCTCCACACTCTTTATTTAGCGTTGTGTTTTCGTTACCACACCCCAGACTTGTGCCGTGCAGCAGCTTGCCAAGATCTCAACATGCGCATTGCGGGTCTTTCACAGTGCGCTCCACACCGTTACTGTCGGGCTCCTATTCCTCTTTCCTAAGCGGCGCCAGCGCAAAAAAAAAAAGCGCACAGAGATAACGAAACAACGCTGTTTGCTTGCTTGCTCTTGCTGACAGGAAGAATGAAAAGGAAATGCATGGGCCTACCCACTGGCTCAAGCTGAGCTACAATCGCTTCTACGTGCTGAAAGTAGGGGTGTTGAAAGATAGGAGAGCAAAGATTGAAAGAAAAGACGCGCGCTATTTTATCCCGGTCCGATCCCGGAGGTAGTGCAATACCGGGCCAACCCGTGGCGGAGGTGAAGCAAGTTTCAAGAATTCCGCCACCACATTCCAAAAAGGAGATTAATATCTTGGCTCCAAAGAGGACCCGTAGCAGATATTAAATCAAAACAACGCTGCTTCAACCTAGACACTGAGTTGCAAACAACGCGCAATCTCACACAAGTTATCGCCATACTTCACTTCTGCATCAGTAAGCTTCATCGCAGCTGAGGTGTGCCCATTTTTTTTTAAACTAGCGCCGACATGGCCCACTACCCGGGTGTCAGTACGTTTCGCCAGCACCACCGATTTAGCAGGAGTAAAGTAAAAAATTGTAACTAATATACCAGCAATCGCAGTGACCTAGAGGCCCAACGGCGAGCAATAGGTTAACCTTTTTTGGTGCCCGCTAAGCTAGTTGAATGTAGTTATGAGAGCCTCGAGCTCCACTGTCTTGTTACTTAAATATTTCTTCACATTGCAGTTATTTCGCAAGTAAGCCTTTTGCCTGGCAATGCAAGCGACATACACAAGTTAGTGAACCATAATTTAGGGCGGTACTGGCCAACTTAAACTGATCTAACAAGCGTGATATTCGCGATAGGCTTCCAGAAAGCTTTCCCAAAATTAATTACATTCCAGAACGTCTAACGAAGCGTGTTCATTGTCCTCATTCAGAGTCCGGCGCAAGCCTCCACTCAATGCAATTCAGAGTGACTTGATTTTACAGTATGTGTTTGCCGGATACTTTTGGTGAACAAAGTTTGTTCAAAGGCCTTCTGTCCTGGAGGTCAATTCGTATGCGTGCATGCACTCAGTATGCATTCAGTAGAGCGGGAAATGAAAGGAATATGGGACATAGTGCACGTTTCTTCACACAAAAAAAATCAATCCACGAAGCGCACAGATATTTTAAAATTACCATAAATACGGGATCTTATGTTACCATAAATACGGGGTGTACTTTGAAAGCCGCGCTCATATTAAAGCCCTGGTGTTTAAAAAGGTGCTGAATTTGGATGTCTGCAACTCAATTCAAATCAACACTTCGCCAGTCACATTAATGGCAGGAAAGGTGTTGCGCTTTACTTTTAACGTCGTTCTGTCTGAATTCAAGCATCCAGTCAAATGAAAAGAAAATATAATGAGACGGGGTGTGCACTTGAAACCTGCTCGAGACTCGTGGTTGCACGCCCGTCTTTTACAAATTCTGAGGTGCGAATTGCCGATTGGAACCATATTAAGAAGTGCTCATGTGTACACATAACGACGACATTTTCTGTGTGTCTTGTCAGCCGTTATGAATAAAGCTTTAAACGTTCTTCTTGTTACACCGATGGTTACTTAAGCAGTTGATGAATAGAAATGTATTTAAGAATTCAAATTATTTCTTTTAAAAATTCAAACTTCTTAATTTTTACACCGCGGTGTGATTTTACTGGTTTAATTTTCTGGTTTTCTGCCATTGCGTCAATCTGCGCTAAGGCTTAAACATAAGCAAGATATTTACGTCAAATCTGCGCATTTTTTCCACTGACATTGATAAATCATCCTAACATGGTCTCCAACCTGACTTTGCTCCATATAGTCGAAGCTTTCGCTAATTTGTCTTATATCTAGTGTGATTTAAAACCATCTGGTACCGAGCCCCAAAGTTCATATTCAGAAGTTATAATCATCACGCGAGAAAAACGGGAAAAAAAGATATTTTCTCGATGATGATTATATGTTCTTCGTTTTCTCCCTTTTGCTAGGGCAGTTCACAGACATGTTTACACCACTTCGCCATGTCTGCTACAATTAGAAGTACTTTCACACATATTGTCGTGAATGCATATCCAAGTCAACTTTTTGCGCCTATGGTACCAATTCACTACACGTACACTTCTCATGAAAGAAGGCTCGTCATGGCCATGGGCCGTAATTCATAAAAGTATGCCTGTGGTTGTTAATTTTCAGGGGAAAGGTCCTTTTTCTATTAAAAATTTAACAATACTGAGCACATCTTCTTTTTGTTAAGACGGAAGCAACAAGCGTCCATAAAAAAAGCTTCGGACTCTTGGAAGAAGTAATGACGGTGTTGAAGATATTAGAGTAAGGATGCGTTCTGCTAAAGCGCATACAACACTAAAATGATGTCCCTGGTGAAGCCTGTTTTAAAATTCAGCGCACGTCGGCTTTCCCATCTGGAGACCTCATGAAACGGGACGCTTTTCATTCGATTTTTTCTTTGCTTTCTGATGGACTTGTTGGAATTCAGATCAGATGAACTCGCTGGTTTTTTTAACTACTGGGCGCTTCAGTAAACTAGAAGGAATTTTTTTCATATTCGTGCTGAATTCCTCATCTCATCGCCGCAGTCGGCTATAGTCCAAGTGTCCTTTATGATTCACACCTTTCACGGAAATAAATATTGAATATTAAAATACTGGTCGCTCATATAGCGGGCCTGCTCTCACTTCCATCCCCAGCATTCCTCCTATTGAGTGCGTGAAGAATGCTTCAAATGGTAAAGTCTTTCGTAATCCCCAAGGTATTGAAAGTTCTGACGTCTTTTTGGTACTGCAAACTTTTAAATGGAATCTGCTGCCCTCTACTTATAGCCTGCCATATTCAAGCAATCCTACTTCGCTTGATAAAGCATTCTTGCTTTTTTTTTTAATTCCCGAACTTCACATAAAACTGCTTTCATCCACAAGATTGCTTGCTTTTCCGCAAGCAATGGTGCGCTTTTCTTCCGCCTCCAAGGTTTTGCTCCGCTTCTTGAGAACTTCTGGCCTGCACGATAGGCTCTGACCTACCGAACGGTTGCTTACTTTCTAAAGTGATTTAAAGTTTCTGCTACTCTCTTCTCTCCATCATCTTTTTCTCCCCTCACCCCTTTCTCCCCGTGCAGGGTAGCAAACCGATTATTCTTCCGGTTAACCTCCCTGCCTTTCCTCCTCTTCTTCCACTTACTCCTTCTCCGTTCCGCTACCAAGCGAAATTATACTTTAACAAGGCTATGAACTGGAGCAGCGCAACAGAAGTGCTTACTTTTTGATGTGGCAACTAGAGTATTTCTTGGCAACTTTAATAAGAATTTTGGTTTTTGTTTATGCGACGTGTGTAGTTTTAGGTATTGCAACGGGAAAATATGTCTACGTATCTAAATTTATGCGCGTTTGCGTGCGTTGGCTTCTCATGCGGGATTTCTATCTATTAAGTAATAGCTTGGATGTGTTTATTGAGTTGACAGCTCAAGAAGCAGAAAGAGTCCGAGAGAAAACAATTGAATGCGATACATCTTCGCCAGCAAGATTTCAACCTTGTCGCCTCGCCTCCGCTTACGTTTCGCGTTTTTTCGGCATTCCATCACATTTCGCTGCTTGCACCACTGGATCTTCACATATTTTCCGCTTCGCTTTCGCATCGACCGGTCACACTACCGAGACCTGGCGCCTTCCTCTGCCCACTGCCGCTGTCACCTTAGCCGCCGGATTTGGCACACCGGGCACGACGGATTCTCGAGGGACATCGAGCGTCCGTTGCAAGCGCAAATACAAATGCAAATGTGTGCAGCGCGCGGAACGAGGCACTGAGCAGGCGCGTGACGTCGAAGGCTTAATCTAAATCTAGTCAAAAGATCCAATCGGGTTGGCTGTCCCCTCCGAACTTTCTCCTCGAATTTCTCCGGCAGAACTCCAGCCGGAGGGCTAGTTGAGTTCGGCTCCGCTAGGAGCTTAGGTAGGCGGCTTTAGGCGGCTTTAGACGGCTTTAGAGGGCTTTAGACGAAGTCGCCTTTGGCTAAAGAGGTACAACCACAATGTATTTGGCTAAAGTAGCCCAATATGCTGTCACAATAAAAAATAAATGCAACTTCATGGTAAGCCTCAAAGCGTAAAAAAACAACTACGTATGTGCACGTCTGACCTGGAGAACACAATTTCTCTCAACTTTGAGTGTCACTGCCGCTCAGTTTATTACTTGCCATGCCACCAGAATTGTATTCAAACTCATGATGGTATATTAAGATCCTTTAGTGCTTCAAGTTCTTTACACCGTTGTGTTTCATACTTGTTCTAATGCTAAACTTTAATTCCCATTTGGAAAACAAAAAATGAAAATTTGAAGAGCTCCGCTCTATTTTAGGATCTTTTCAAAGGGCTCTAGAGACCTTGCTGAGACCTGGGCAACGGTACTCAGCACTTTTCTGCTCTCCAGTGGACATTTTTTAAGCGGTGACCCTCGTTATTTATTGACGCATACGGGAGACAGGCAACCAACGTAGCATCCTTTTAAGTTTTCATCACTTTAACCACATATTTCATTCAACTGTCCAAACTGTTCTGAATTCCAAAATCTTTTTGTTTTCTCTCTATGCAGCGTCGATGGTGCCTTACGCTAACTCATTTTGTTAGGACATCGAGAAATCACGGATTGGGCGGTAGATGCAAACAGAAGGGAAAGTAGCCTCACGAACACGACAGCCGCTCTTAGAGTGTTCACTTGCTTAGGATTTCTTGCTTAAACGACACGCTATAAATCGATTAGTTAAAAAGCACTGCAAGGCTGCAACGGGGCGGAAGTCTTGAACGCCTACTTTGTGAAGTGCATTGAATGCTTGCAACCAGTATTGCCGAATACCCTTTGTGTCGGCTTGGCTGAATGGTGAGAATGGATAATGGAAAAGAGCGCTGGCACAGAAGATTCCTCCTGTGAACTGTTTGAGACGTTAAGAGAAAAAAGGTGCCAACTGATATCATGCGGTGACGAGCCTGATGTATGAACATAGGGATCGGCTGCCAGTTCGTTTTTGCTTGAGAGCTTCTCTTCAACAGATATATAGTGTTAGTATTTGTAACAAGGTTAAAATTTCAGGAAGATTATCAGCCTTTATCATACATAAAGAACACCGTTTCACGTAAGTTAACAGAAACAGAATACGAAAGACGAGAAGCACTTCGTTCTACCTGAGCGATTATACTTAAAATTCAGAAAGAGGTAGTCTTTTGTGCAGTCGATTAAAATATGCTTAACATTCAAGTATCTCAATTTAGGAAAGCGCAGTACTAGATAATATTATCGCTACATGTTTGTAGAAAGCAGGTATGTGTAACGTCGCGAGTATTATATATTGGACAGCTCACAGATAGCCAAAAAAGTTGTGACCTTTGAGGTTCTATGAAATGTGATCGCCCGATTTCTCTGGAACTAATGTAAGACAAGGCGGAAAGTTGTTATGACTTCGAAAAAAAACTTTTGAGGCTATTTGGAGACATCGTCGTTGAGCATCAGTTGGTTGTGGTGTTTCATGTCATATCATTACAGCAAATATTAAGATTGTCGCCTTCTTAAAGTTACGAAAAGAATCAGGTGCACATAATATACACATAAACATTCGGACTTGTACCTGAACTATTTCTTCTCCATGAACAACACACGTCTTTTGTGCTCTACTTGGAAGTAAAGGCTACTCACCGTATACTTTTCTATTTCATATTATGTACCTTGAATGTGCAGAAATCCTAGCAGAATAACTCTTCGAAACAAAAGGTGCGATGAGCATAAGATCAAACAGTAACAGGGCAGATCGTCTCGCAGCATAGCGTGCCTTGACTCGTGATATAATCATTCGACCATGCAGCAAGTCGAATTAAAAAACGAAAGTACCAGTATTTTGAGCAAACCAGCACGCTTATGTCATATTTACGGTTTTCCGGGCATTTTGTCGTTTTGTTATTATTTGCAATGCCCACCCCTATCTCGGTCCGAGTTAGGACAGATAGCATGTGCGAATAAAAAAAATTAAAAATTTTTTTGAAACCTTGCCGTACCGGTATTCTCTTCTTCAGGGACCAGAATATGTTTTTCAGCCGATGCCTATGCATTGTTGGCTCCAAGTAGGGCCGAAGACCCAACACCTCTAGCCAGCATAATACTGGCGCTTATCTCGCCAGCGGATTTTGAGATGATTATAGCCGGTGTCTCAGAAATTTAACACTTTCAAAATTCGAAAAGATACCCTTTTCGAGAAAGAACCAATCTCTTCTGGAGCTGGCTGTCGGGTTCGGCGGGTGCCAGTTATCGTGCAAAAATATTAGGCAACCAGGTAATTAGCAAGCAGATCCTGATGAAAGTTTTAATTAGAAAAAGTTTGGAGGTTGATATGAAAGGCGAGCTTGTAGCCGTATGAGTTTTTAAGGAAAGCAGTTCAATGAAGATTTGCAGCGCGATAAAATCTTGTTTTTTTTTAGAACGACACCAAAACTAAGAGCGTCAGGAGAACCGGAAGTCTAGTGCAAACTCAACGTCCGCTAGCGACCTGTTGTAATGACTGCAACGCATAATTTAAAACTCTTGAGGTAATTTCCTCGCCTAGGTAGTCCTGATGATTAGCTCAGTCCGCGGCCGGCGTCCTCTTTTCATCGCTGCTAGGCGAAAGAAAAAAAAGGTGTAGCCACCCTAAACTTTGCGGCCGTCGATTTTAAGATTCTTTATAGGCGCTGCCTGGAGTTTTCTTTTTTTTTGTTTCCACCACCGATAATGCGCTTATAAAGCGGTCTAGATTTGAGCAATTGCCATTTGATAATTTATTTACTAGGTTGAGTTGTTCGTGTAAAATGGCTGCGTGTTAGGAAGCGCATCAGAAAAAGAAAGTTGCCGTCCACTCGGCAAGAAGAGCTTGCGGGGCAGTGTCGATAGGCTATTTGTCCTTGGGGCCTGTGGGGTCAATTTCACACAACCGTTTATATTTGCCCTAGAGGTGCCTGCTTTGGAAGCGCACGTGCAGTGCAGTGCCTGTGTCTCCGAATGCTTTAATGTACGGAACTGTCGCCTTGATGATATAAAGATGAAAACTTCTACATTCAGCGTGTCGATTGAGGGAATGAATATTGATGATGATGATGGTGATGATGATGATGATGATGATGATGATGATGATGATGAATTTTTATGGCGCAAGGGCGTCGGCGGCCAAAGAGCGCCATAGAACAAGGCAGGGTGAAACGTCCATTTCCCAAGCATTTCACCCTAAAGAAGCCGAACACAAGGCATGGGGAAGCTTGTACCCGTTGTATCACCGGTCGGTACCTGGCGGCACTGGGGATCGAACCCCGCACCCCCCGCATACAGGGTGGATGCTCAAACGACTAGGCCACCGCTGCCGAGAAAGTTTCCAAGAAAAAGCACTTTGTGTTCGCCTATGTGAGCTCGCAAATACATGCGGAGCTGGACATAATACTGTATGATGTCGAGCATGCTGGCCGTCGTGAGCGTACTCATTAGATATTTATAATGACATTTCATTTATTTAGGACCACTGAATCGGTCTATATTCAGAAAAAGGAGCAACGAGCTAGTGTTTCCGGTGATGAATACATTGAAGTCCTGGCATACTTAATTTCAGCGCGCTTCTGGCATACTGGCAGCAAGCTTCAGGGAAATTGCCAGCGCATATGGTGCCAGCTTGGGTTCAGTTTGGCGGTTGCTTCAAAGACACTGCTTCCAACGACAACCTGTGTGTTTCCACCACAATGACTTCAAAAAACGTATCCATTGTTGCAGTTTGTGCCCTATCCAATGCGACAAAGAGCACGTATTTGTCCACAGCGTTCTTTGTACACACGAGGCCCATGTTTTGCAAAGATTTTAATTTCAATATGCCCAACGGTCATTATTGGTGCGATCAGAAGCCTTACTGACAATGTCAACATAAGCGCTGCTGAATGTGGTCAGAAAATGTTTGGTATTCAATTTATTACGGCGGTATGGCTTCTCTTTACTCCTTCGAATGAAAATTTAAAGTAGTACCAGCATAACAGACCCCTCCGCCTTTTATTCATATTTTGGGAAATTCATGGACGAATTTGTTCCTCGCCAACGTATTGTCTGAGGTGGGATTACATTGTGGCGTTTTACAGGTTGTCCTATTTATCATTAATATATTGATTCCTCCAGGGATGCGTTAAATATAAATTTCTGAAGATGAAATCGGCCAACCCCGAACATCTCAAGCAACGGTTAAGAAGGTTCTTGAAAACATTCTGTAAAAGATTCTTTCATCAGCTGGGAACACTGTGCAAAACCTGTCTTCTTTGTGCATTGCACTGAACGGAATTTAAGAACATCATATTAAAATTGAGTGCTGTTCGAAATGACGTTTTTTTTCATGGAGTACAAGTCTGGGGCTGCAACCAAATGAAATCATGAAATGTGCAATTTTTTTTTCATTTGTGTTTACAGTACCCCTCAAAACTGTTACACATCTGAGGTCAACTTTTAATAGTCATTGTCAACCAGTTCTCACCACAAATGAGTTTTTCTTATGTACATGGCAACTGTGTCAAGGAAGCTGGTACAAAGCAACGTCCTCTTAAGATGCACCGAGTAACGAAGCAAAAGATAACGCAGGCTGCTGACTGATACAGCATCGAAGCTATTCAGCGGGGGAAATTACCATAGCCGTTTCGAAATGGGCGCCGCAGTCATTGCAACATGTCACTAAGGGACGTTAAGTCTACCTTAGGCTTCCGGCTCTCTTAATTTGCGGAGTGTCGATTCGTGGAAAAAAACCGCCAAATCCTTCCATGCAGCAGGGCTTTAGAGAATGACTTTTTGTTGCTTTTAAAAATTATATGGCATCGTATTCTTTGTGGCTACAAACTCGACATTGGCATATACCACCGAAATGTAATAATTAAAGATTTAATTAGTAAAGTTATTGCTAATTAGCCAGTTGAAAAGCATGAGTTTCACAATTACTGATGTCCGCCGCAGCTAACAGTTCTCCCCAGTGTAGTTTTTTTTCTTGAAAAGACAATTTTAAAGAATTTTTTTATGTGTTCGCTCAAATACCCGGCACACCTTAGCGAAAAAAAAGCTTTTGTATAGCTTTCAGCTACGTTTCGTGAATAACTAATTGTTGATGGAACTGGTGTATATATTACCAAATTGCGATCTCCTCTGCACCCAGCAGGCATAGTTTGTGCAAGCGGCTATAGTTACCGGCCTGTGACAACAGTAAAGATAACGTGTGGGGACCGTACTTCACAGTTCAGAACCGAATAATGTCAGCTCAATTCGGGAACTAACTTTTCAGGGCAATCAATACAGGCCTAGTTAACCACGTAGCTCGGCCTGGTCGGCGCCAACAGGTAGGTAGTGGCAGTTCTGGATTGCGGCTATTTAATCGAATTGTCTATCTCCGTGACTATACATCGGTGCAGATGCATAGATCGATCTTGTTGTGCATAACGCAACCCTCTCAGAGATTACTGCGCGCAAACAGCAGCAGGGGCGGCGACGCAAGTTCGAATGGCTCTGAATAATTTGGTGTTTCTCACAAGTGCGCTCCATGGATCAGTTCTGAACGGCTATGATGCAGAGGAGAACAACGTATGCTGAAACGAAGATAACATTATCGTAAATAATGTTTAATAAATGTTTTCCATACTGGCAATTGGCTATAATTAACATTCAAAAATATGCCTTCGCAGGGGTGCGTCTGCAGCTTGCAGACGTTGCTGAGTGGCGACACCACGGGTTCCCGAGCATCCGCAGGAACACTCCCGCAGGGGGATGATGATGAACAGTGCATAGCCACGGACCCGAGCACCCGTGCCTAGCCGTGCGTGGCATCACAGTGCCCGGGGGAAAGGGGATCCTGGTGGTTCAGCAGATGCCGAGCGTTTGGACCTTTAAGGCCCCTCGGCGGAGGCAACACACCAATTTGGCCCCAGCTTCCCGTAGACGGCACCTCCGGCCTGACCCGACCGGAGGAAATCGGCAGTCGCTTTTCGTGTTCTCTCCTCTATCTATCAGTTTCCTAAACCTTTCTCACAATTCTCCTGCCTCCTACTCACTTCTTAGTTTTCACACTATTGCCACACACTACAGCTGCTTCACACTATAGCCAGTAATTTCTAAAATGCAAAACCACACCTGAAAGCACAGGCTCCCAACAGGTGGAGGAGTAAATGAAAAATACAATAGTCTAATTACCCTACAAGAAATCAATAGAGTACTGTCTATCGGCAAATAAACTGCTCCAGGACACGACCAGGTCTACTTAGAAATGCTTGCACATATTTCCCATCCTGCCATAGAAGCACTCTTGAAATTCTTTAATAAAATATTCACAGAAGGAAAAATACCAAACGAATGGAAAAGAGCCATTATAGTACCATTTCTGAAACCTTTGAAAGCTGCCAACCTCCCCTAGCTGCTACAGGCCAATAGCCCTTACAAGCTGTCTCGCCAAATCTTTTGAAAGGTTGTAAATATAAGATTACCTTTTGTACTTGAAGCTCGCAAACTTCTTGACATCCACCAATGCGGTTTTAAAAAAGCATGATCGCCAACTGACGATCAAGTTCACCTCGAAAACACAATTAGAGAAGCTTTGCTACACAAAAAATACAGCCTCTCTGTCTTTTTTGATCTGGAGAGAGCATACGACACAACGCGGAGATTTGGGATTCTTCGCGACCTTGCAGAACTTGACATCCGCGGCAGGATGTTAAACTGCCTAAATGATTTGCCGTCAAACCGCTCATTTCAAGTACGCCTAAGATCAATCCTCTCCAGGAGCTTCGTTCAAAAGAATGGAATTCCTCAGGGGTATATTTTAAGCACAACATTGTTTATTGTAAAGATTAGTTCAATTAACGAAATAATTTCGAAGTCCATGATGTATTCAGTCTATGTCGACGGCCTTCAAATAGCTTGCACATCATCTAATGTAGCAACATTCGAGAGACAAACACACATTACGATAAACAAAGTAGAGACATGGGCACACAAAAATGGATTCCAGTTCTCCGCACAGAAAACAGTGGGCGTTCTGTTCTCACTAAAACGAGGTCTACAATCCAACCCCAGCTTACATCTAAAAAAATACTAACTACAAGTAGAAAATTAAATAAATTTTGTAGGCATTACTTTTGACAAAAAGCTGACATTCTTACCTCACATTAATGCTCTAAAAAAGAAAGCCTCCGGATCTTTCAGTATACTTAAAGTACTTTCCCGAAAACGCTGGGGTTCTGATAGGACGTGCCTTTTACAAAATGTTTGGTCTGTTCTTCGCTCGATCTTAGAACATGGATGTATAGTTCATTGGTCAGCGAGTTGATATGGACACCGGCTCACTCTTGGCTGGAGGGCAACGAACTTGCCCACCAGTTCGCCCGAGAGATGGAATACCGGGCAGAGGAAGGTGAGCCACAGTCCATTATTAGTTATAAGGACTTTACGAACTATTACAAGACGGAGAGGCGACGTTACCCCGATCCTCACAAATTGCTTACCAGAGAACAGCAAGCGATCTACATGCAGATACAGGCAGGATTCTTGCCGCACCCTTACCTTCAAAACAAGATGTACCCGGAAAGGTACGCGAAGGAATGTGATTTCTGCAAGGCGCAGTTAGGCACGCTCCAACATGTCATTGGAGTATGCAACTTCAACAAGGAAATCCCCCACCTCTTACCTGCCCCACTACCCCACCCCATCCCTCACCCTCCCTTATCGAGCGATGGGAGACCTTGCTAACCAGCCCCGCCGTGGAAGACCAGCTCGTCCTGATCTCCAGGGGCCAGGCGGCTAGGGAAGCATATGGGTCCCGTGAAGAGGGAACCACTCCCATCGACGGCGTCTAAGCAGACGTCGAGCTCGAATCAATAAAGTTGTTTCTCTCTCTCTCTTTCCATTTGCGTATACAGGACGTCACCCATAAAAGTCTTTAGGTTGAAACAAACGAACCATCACTTACAGACAGGAGAAGCATGCTGACAGGCTCATACATTCTAGAAATCCGTTCACTGCAGAAGCATCTATGTTACCTCATCGCTACAAAGTGCTCATCTAGAATACTCATTAACAACAAACCCCATGCTACCAGGCCACTGCTTTTTCGGTTTGAAGAGATGTGCGAGGATATTGGCGCACTAAACATATTACCTGTTTCTGCGCAGAGACGAGACCCACTACCTGCATGGTACAATTTCCCTCCAATATGCGATTTCACTTTTACATACTTCAGTAAAGAACAAACTTCATAACAACATATAATACAAGAATTCCTTGCCCTCGAAGAAAAATACAGTAGTTTTACGGAAGTATATACGGATGGTTCAAAAACGAATGTTTACGAAGGAAGCGCAGTGGTGTGACGGTATTCAAAGGAAAGAGTACGGCTACCACAGTGCGCATCTATCTTCACTGCGGAATGCTATGCAGTATGTTTGGCCATATAAGGAGAACCTCAAGAACGCAATTATTTACACGGACTGCTTATGTGTACTAACAGCTCTCCATTCAAAAGCTGCAATGACCCCTTTGCTTGGTGACATCATACACAACATAGTAACAGCCACAGCTCAAGGACTAAATACAAAACTGCGCTGGGTCCCGAGTTATGTCGAAATAAAAGGCAACTAGAGAGAAGTTTTGTGCGCTGCAGAAGCTCGTGGCAAGGAAATAAAGAGTAACTATACCTTTTAAGGATTGCATCAGCTTAGTACAACGTAAATTAAGATAAAAATGGAAGACGTCCTGCAACAACGAGTTAAATAATAAATTACATTTAATAAATCGAGCTCTAGGTAAATAGAAGTCATGTTTGCACCATGAGTGTTTCATTGAAGTTATTTTATGTCGTCTTCGTAAAGGCCACACCCACATCGCGCACAACTTTCTGTTGACAAAAGAAGACATACGTGTTTGTGTAAAATGTGGAGATAAGCTAACAGTTAATCACATTTTATACTAATGTGCAAAACTTGAAAAACTTAGAAAAAAATATTTTGCCCAATTTTATATGAACACGTTCCTTTACACCCAATGTCACTCTTTGGAGAAGATGCAATTCTGGACATATCATGTTTGCTAGCTTTTTAAGAGAAGCAGGTTTCGTGAACAAACTCTATATTTTTACCCACTGATTCGCTTCATTTTTTTTATACACATTAGAATCCTTCTCACTCCTGAGAAGAACGCGGAGGTTTCGTTTTACCTTGTGTTTGGCGCATGATGGCCTGAGATGTCTACGTGCCATAAAACCCAACGCAAAACAAGATTGAAAAATATGTGAAAGCACGCAAAAATAGAGACAGCGTTAAAACTTACGCATGCACGGTACGATGACAAAAAATAACAATAAGTACAGAACTATCTCCCACGGCACTGAAAAGCTTTGGTGCACAGTAATCTGAAATATCAGAATAGCCTGGAAAGAAATCAGACATCTAAAGGGGTGACCGTTATTTCAATGAATGAGGCTGATTTTTATCCTAAGCAAGGTACTAAGCAGAGGAATGTTTAATTGTTTTTATGTGTTAACAGTGGGATAATGTAACTTAGATTAATCTATCACTTAAAGAAAATTACTTATAAAGCAGCAGAAAAAACAACCATGCCGCCGGTGGGATCCGAACCAACGACCTCTGAATAGCGCGTCTGGTGCTCTCTCTCTCATTATATATATATATATATATATATATATATTTTTATATTATATATAAATTATAAATATTTTCATTTATATATATATATATATATATATATATATATATATATATATATATATATATATATATATATTATATATATATATATCCCTGTCCCGCACGTGCCAAAGTCGGGCCACTTAGTCCGGACATTCGTGTAAAATTTGTGGGCCAACCGTTTGCCGCAGAATGTTCCCTATGATGTCCCAAGATTCACCGTTTCATACAACATGAATACAGTAGTTAAGTTAGAGCCTAGCTGGCGGCAAGGATTCGAACCGACGACCAATGTACTTCTTATTCCACGTCTTTACGATTCTTGATAAGAACACTGCGGTTCAAGCATTTGTCGCAGTGTGTTCGGGGTGGTATACGATTTCGCGTTTCATGCAGCATAAAGTTACTAAAGTTAGAGTCGAGCTCGAGGCAGGAATTCGAACGGGTGAACTATGTTAGGTGTGTTAACGCCGATATTCGATGGCTGTCTCAGCGTTGGCTCTTTTTCCGCGACAGCTCTACCCTGGTTCTCTGCAAGTTTACTGAATTAAGTCCGCTGTTTTTGAGGGGTCTACCTTTTGCTGCACGTTTAATTGCGCCTCACTACCTGTCCTCACCGTACCGAAACATTGGACGGCTTTCAGACCTATACTGTTCGATGGAATTTGTCCGGGATAAGCTTTCTGTCGACATTACTGTCAGCCCGTTTTTCGCCGTCAGATGCTTAATGGCTTATCGTTGTCAAAGAGAATAATATAAAGTTTGGTTTTATTAGTGAAAGACATGTGAAGCGGGTGTTTTCCGCTCTGGAGAAAGTGTAAAGCACTGAAAAATCTGGGGACAACATTATAATTAGGCTGCGTTAGCTGAAATACGGATACGAAGAAAAAGAGGTGAGGAGACAGCATTCCATCTGCGGTCACGTGACGCTGGTGATTATGGGAGTCAACGCGTTTATGGGTGCGTGTAACGGCGCAATCCATTTATTTTTGCGCGCCCTTGCTGCTGCAAGATTGTCATTGTTGTGGGACTTATTTTTACAGTGACACTATAAAATATGAGATTGGAATATTGTACTTAATGTATATCACGTTATAAAATCTGCTGCCTATATTTGTTCAAAACTTGAAATCTCGTGCGTTGTGGACGATTTGTAGGGAGGCAGTATAGTATTTTTTTTTCAACGTCCGCCAAAATAGTGCGACAGGCGGAGGCGATTCTGTCACGAAGTTTTCTGATCCTTCATCTATGCGTCAATTTACACTGCGAGGCTGACTGGTTGCACTATACTCCGTTTCATACTTAGCTGTCTACGCAGCCAAGGCTACGGTGCCTGTTTGCGATC
The DNA here is from genome assembly GCA_030143305.2 of Amblyomma americanum. Lineage (NCBI taxonomy): Eukaryota > Metazoa > Arthropoda > Arachnida > Ixodida > Ixodidae > Amblyomma > Amblyomma americanum. The sequence continues at coordinate 32,639 of JARKHS020028269.1, forward strand.
CTCGTCCGCATCATAATATAGTGCGTCAAAAATAAAAATAGAAATGAATTGACAAGCAAAGTGAACAGTAGTTGATATTATAGTAGACCGATGGAAGTGTTTTATTTTGCAAATAGATTGATTTTTCTTTTATGTTTTCCAGAACCGAGTGACGCAGATTTTTCGTTTTCTCAGGCGCCGGCTGTATCAGGTTTTCGCAGCTGAGCCGGCAGGTCTGTTTGTGAAAATGGCGTCGCTGTCACCTGCTCGCTTGTTTTCTTCCCCCGCTTCGACTTCGAAAACATCTCCTGTTCGCCTCTTTTCCAAGGTGAAGTCTCCAAAGTTTTCTAAAGACTGCAAGGCGGTGATAGCTTAATGTCTACGCAAGCATAAGGAAGCTCCACCCCGAGAAGACTGTGCGTGACGTTCTCGCAATTGTGGGCGAGATGACCGGAGTGAGCCCTCGGACAGTTGTGAGGTTTAAGAAAGAAGGTCTTTCTGGCGGAGTAAAATCACCGCAAAAAAGACCGAAAAGGATGGCAATATCAAGCTCCCGCAGTGTGAAGTACGACAGCTTTACGGTCAACGCCATCCGGCTCAAGTTGCATCGTATGTATGCCGAAAGACAAATACCGACTTTGGACAGTATCCTGCATGAAGTATACGGAGATGACGATTTGCCGGATATGAGCAAAGCCACCTTGTGGAGGTTGCTGAAAGAGATGGGCTTCAAGTTCGAAAAAAGGAAACGAACTCTCGCACTCATCGAGCGATCCGACATAGTAGCCTGGCGGCGCCGGTATCTCAGAGCTATCAAAGCATTCCGGAGCCAAGGGAGGTAAGCGCTTCGTTTTTAATGATCGTTCAGAGAGCGACTTTTACATTATTTGCCTACCTTCATCGCACCTAGCTGTGTACGTCATGCACTCATTTTGTGAAATCATTAATACTGTTTTTAAAATAAAATAAAAGACGAATCAAAAAGCGATGACACTGAATCGCGGATGTTGCAAAGAAGAATTAGTTTCTCGCTCTTTGTTCTATTCTCCGGGTCCGTGCACCTTGGTGCCGATTATTCGAAAGCATTACATATATAATTTGTGTTTTCAATAGGCACTATTCAGTTCGAATGACGAATTGAAGAATATTCTAATAGCCATTCAAAAGTTTGTAATAATTGCATACGCGATATTTTATATTTCTATGATGAATACATTGATAACAACAAAAACTCGAGCGATATTTGTTCTGCCCCCCCCCCCCCCCCGCCCCGTGCAGGTGCACCATAAAAACTCAATCGGTATTTTTATCTGCCTCCCCGTGCAGGTGCATCGTATACCTCGATGAGACTTGGGTCAATGCTGGCCACACCAGGCAACATGTGTGGAAGGACAGCACTGTCAAGTCGTCGCAAGATGCCTTTCTTAGGGGCCTGACTACAGGTCTGCCAGCGCCATCGGGGAAAGGAGGCCGCCTGATCCTCGTTCATGCAGGCAGTAGCCTCACAGGCTTTGTGAGCGGTGCTGCCGACTTCTTCAGAGCCAAGAAGGGCGCTTCAGCTGATTACCACTCCGAGATGGACGGCAAGTACTTCGAGGAGTGGTTTTCAAGCAAACTGCTGCCAAACATTCCTAACAGCAGCATTATTGTTATGGATAATGCCCCTTACCATAGTGTTGCGCTCGAAAAGCCACCAGCGACATCAACTGGGAAGATTGAAATCCAGGCATGGCTCACAAGGAAGGGTATATCCTGGTCAACAGACATGGTACGAGCTGAGTTGCTCGATTTGTGCATAAGAACGACGAGCGGACACACTGTGTATGCGATCGACACACTTGCCGCAAAACATGGCCACGAAGTGTTGCGTCTGCCTCCGTACCATTGCGAGTTTAATCCGATTGAGCAGGTGTGGAGCATGGTGAAAGGATTCGTAGCAAAAAGAAACAAAGCTTTCACATTGGCTGAAGTTGAGGAGCTTCTGCCTCAGGCTTTGGCACATGTGTCAAAGGAAGACCGGCAGAAATTTTGTGCACATGCTGAGCGCATTGAGGATGAAGCCTGGGAAAGGGATATAATTTTCGATGATGAAGTTGACCCAGTAGTTTTCGCCATTGGCAGTTCAAGCAGCTCGTCTGAAGAGTTCAGCTCTGAATTGAGTGGCATTGAGGAGCTGGAATAATACTGTTTTCTTTGCAGAGTTTTTGCATTTAATGTTTGTTGGTTGGTTTATGGGGTTTAACGTCCCAAAGCGACTCAGGCTATGAGAAACGGCGTAGTGGAGGCCTCCGGAAATTTCGACCGCCTGGGGTTCTTTAACGTGCACTGACATCGCACAGCACACGGGCGCCTTGCTTTTCGCCTCGATCGAAATGCGGCCGCTGCGGCCGGGATACGATCTCGCATCCTTGGGTACAGCAGTCGAGCGCCATAACCAGTGCGCTACTGCAGCGCGTTTTCCATTTAATGTGAACAACATTACTTGCCTCCTTTGAGGATTTCTCTATCCGGGTGTTGCTACGGCATCTAGATAACGCTTGGATGCTGGTCACACTATCATCGAAAGTCATTGTGAAATAGTTTCTGCCCGAATTTTCAGGTGTCAGCTGAAACACGAAGACATGTTTCCTTGTCGAAACGTTGGCTCGGCTTGCGAACTGAGGCTGCCGCTCAACCTTTGTTCAGTGCTCTCTCATACTGTGCAGCCATCTTCTTCCTATCTTTCTACCATGCATGTGTTCAATGTCACTGCTTTGCATTAAGCAAAAGTGCCCGTGTCAAAGAACTACGGAAATATTTAACGTCCAGATGACTGTTTGTCCTTTCTTCCTCTCTACTTTATGAGGTTCTCACTGTGCAACATTGCTTTGTTGGTCATTTTTTATATAATATTACTCATGTCTGGTGTGTTTTATGCCGTGTTATGCGTTGTTTTCATTTGGGTGTCTCCTCTACTGTGTGAATACCGGGACTAGGTTTTACTGCAATAGCACGGCTCCAGACGTATGAAACGTGAGCAAGAAAATTGCGTGCCAGTTATCATCGTGTTTGAAATTTTTCTTACTTGTTACTCACTTGTTCCTGTTTTATTGTGCTGCAGTTGCTTTTTATTTTATTTGTGACAATGTGATAGTTTCATCGTATTATTGAGTTCGAATGTCATAAAGCAACAGAGACTATGGAGACACTAGCACCGTAGCCGCTGAGCCACTTGTGATAGTAAGATGCCATATATGTTGTATGTAGCATCAGCAACTGCCATCGTTCCTAGTCATGTGTTCAAAGTCCTCATAATTATGATCATTTTCTGCCTTGTGCATATCGTGCTTTGTGCGTTGTTTCATTGCTGTCTCAACTCGCATTCTGATTTATCTATTATGTATAAATATTCCGAGGTTTTTAAGTGCCTTGTGGCCTCCTCTCTCTAAGACCACATGACCCATATGACTTCAATCTCTGGAACTGGCGTCACAGAAAATTCTTCACAAAAGATTTATTTAGTGCTGCCTGTATGATTAGCCTTATCATATTGTGTAGCTCACTATAATTTGTGCTCCTATATATGCTGTTTGTCCCAAGTTGTTGGCGACATTCCTCTGCTGGTCTTCGACTGTGTATGCCAAAGTTTGGCAGTTTTCATGCTTGTTCCCTGCTGAAGTTATATAGTATTTATCCCATGCTCCAGCTCTGAAATTTCGGCCTACTACAAAACTGCGAGAGCAAATGGCGCACAAGATATTGAGAGGGTGCCGTTTAATAAAAAAATGAACAATTGGAATTTGTGGACTTGTGGCATTTGGGGACATACGCTTCAATGGTTCACCTGACATCTAGCCTTTTTTTTGGGGGGGGGGGGGGGGGTTTAAAAATTGATTTCCTCAAGCATGTAAATGATCAAAAAACTCTTGGACAAGAGAATTTTGGCGCACTGTTCTCTTTACAATACAGGCCGTACAAACATGGTCGGCCATTCACACGGCATGCACAGCAAATATCGACATATAACATTCTATAATCTGCAACACCAGTTTTCAAACCCTGGTATGTTTGGGCAGCAGTCAAAAAACTACAGTAACTTACGATCGAGCACAAACGGTTATCTCCAGTAACAAACATGATTTCTATCATTGCGGATATGTACAAATATTAAAAACACGCGAGGTGATGTTAATTATACCAGCCACCACGTTCATTCACTCTGTACTTACACATCCTTTGTGTAGAAACCCGAATTTTCGCCGTTGATATTGTTACCGCGAGAAGGCGGCGAGCTACCGTGGTTTGTGAGGAGGACGAACAGCGAGCTTTGGGACGTTGGACCCCATGAATTATAAATCCAAAACAACATCGCCAATCTATTCCGCGTAGCCTCCAGACGACGCTGCCTCGAATAATTGAAGCCACACTGAATTCTATCACCCCACAATTAATGATTCATTGTGTGCAGCATGCGAAAAAATTCGTGAACACCGAAAAACAGCGCCTCTCAGCACGTCCGTTGCCAACTCTCACTTCACTTTCGTTTCCCTGCGGAAAAAGTTAACAGCACGCTTCTTATTAAAGAAGTCATTTCATTTTGATAACAAAAAAGGCCACTTATATATGGCTCGCATTTAGACTTTCTATCTAGGGATTCGCCGAAAAAAGATAAAAAAAAAACAAACCTACGCTGAGGATCGAACCTGGGCCCCCTCACAAAATGAACAAACATGCCCGCGCTTCGTACCACTCAGCCACGACGCGAGGCGGAGTGACACATTTTGTTAGTTTTTTTTTGACGGACTACTTCCGTACCTTTGGCTGTGTAGACAGCTATGTATGAAACGGAGTATAGTGCTTACTAGCACAAGTTCGTTTCTTGAATTCGAATTTTACAAATCCACAAAAAAGAATGAAGTGGTTTTTGGATTGCATAGAACGCAATCACTTCCGATGTTCTGGTACATGGCATATCTGAAACAGCCTTGCCGATGTTTTTACACGGACGAAGAGAGTAACAGCTTGCGTGACGTCAGCTGGAGAGTAAGAAAAAATTCGCGCGTAAGTAAAACTCTGCGCGACGCTCTAACTGTGTGGTGCTTTCGGCGGCGGCGGATGTAGAGGAGGGGCCGAGTGGGCGCGACCGGCGGAGGAGCGCCGCGGATTTGGCGTGTGAGTGCAGAGGAAAAGGTGCGACGACGCGGAAATTCAAATTTTGTCTGCATATAACGCAGCTTCCACAAGACGCATGGAAGAATTTTTGCTGGAGTATACTTATGAAGCGGCACCCTTTAACATCCTAGACATATCGCAACTTTGCTGAGGGCCCCTTTCCGGGGTCCTTTAAGCTCCGATTCTAGAGGAGGCACTTTACTTGCAAAGCACGAATATGTGCTACGTGCAGAACCTCGATGAATAGGGCAGCAGCGGCTGACGTTTATGTTCCATGCATGTCCCGAGGCGCGCCTGGAAACAGCGTTCTATAGATAACGCGGACCGCCGTCAAGGGCCAACGGCCAACGCAGATACACCTGCAATATGCCACGTTCGGCCTGAGCCCGAGAAGACGTGACACGAATTCCCGACTGAGAGCTAGTCACGAGTGTCGTGTTCCCCGCCAGCTTAGACGCGTCCCAGAGCACGTCCGAATAATGATGCCACTGCATCGTTGTTGTCGTTGGTGAAGGGTACGATGACAAGCAGATACACTCAAAAGACGGTAGGGCACGTGGTATTGGTTAAGTCCTCCAAAGCTCCTTCTTAGCATGAGTCAAGTACGGGATTCTTGAACATCCGCTTTAATTATGAGGCAACTGTTGAATACTGTAAGGTTTTCTTGAAGATTTGTTCAAAGTAGTGGTTCATTCTTCCGATACGTAGAACAATGTTCCTCTTAAAGTTTGTCCGTCGCTAGCAGCGAGTGGTTGAAACTCCCGTAGAAAATTAATAGGGAATTTTTTCGGCGATAGCAATAAATTTAATAACAAAAAATGCAAGCATTAAGAGGGGAGATCTGCGGACCTATTGATTGTTGGGTTGAAATTTTACGAGAAATTTCTGTTTATAAAATATCTCCCGATAAAAAATGCGTTTGCACGGAATTGTCCAGAACTACAAAGCCAGGTTCATGACATTCCTGGACGCTTTTTCTGCCTATTCGTTCGTAAGTACACTTATGCTCGCAATGCGATATCAAGTAAATGCCATTTACTTCTGACTATATTGTTCAAAATTGTTTCTTTAGTTCTTTTTTCGTTAATTTACACAAGGTGTGAAGAATACGAAATTCGTAAGCTCTGTTTTTACTCGCACTGAACGGCAAGTTTATAGTGCGTGAACTACATCGTAGTAACTATGGCAACGTATTGGCTATTCAAGACGCAGAGATAGCACAAAATTTTGCCGCAATGAAGTGTAGAATTGGAACTGTTTTGACCCGAATTTAGTACTTCAGTACTTTAGACATTGTTGTAGATGCTCCGTTCGTTCAAGAATGCAATTGTTCGAGTGTTAGGAAACCTTTGGATCACTGCTATCTAGCAGGCGAGAAAGATGCAAGCGATTAAATGCTCCATGTGATCTTATAACGTTGCTACCTACACGGACTTTTCGAATGTCTTTCAACCGAATCCCATATTCGACTCAACTACCGAACGTGTACAACTACCCGTAGGTTTTCGACGGCATTCGGAACAGATGGCATTCGAGTAGACAAAACACCGCGGAGACAATCGAGATTTTGGAAGGCCTTAACACGGACACAGCCTGCAATGGCCAATAGCCGTCGCCTCGACCCGGCCACCGCTGAGGCGCACCACTGCTTCGACTCTGCGGCTGTTGGTTTGCGTTACTCCTGCTGACTTTTTTCTACAGTTTGTTAAAAAAAATAAAATAGCTTGTGTATTAGCTAAGTGAGTCCTTGGTGACAATAGTACACCAATGAGCATGTACCGCCCGAGCCCGAAATATCGCCAAGTGTGCGCCGATGAGGACGACTGCACTCTTATGCACTTGTTTACATAAATGTGTACAAGCTGCCAGTGCATTTTTGCATGATATAAAACTGAAGCTCTGCTCTACAAGTGTTAAGTAACCTATTGCATTTAATACTGGTTGTACCTGCGCTTTACTACGCAGTGCAACAACTCCGCATAGGAAACGCATAAGCGATCATGCGCCTGGGAAGTACTTGATAGCCGGATGGCCGACCTTGCATGATGCCGGAGATACTCCCTAATTGTCCATTTTTTATTCTGTGATATTACCAATTCTTCGTTTTAAATGACTTTATGCAGAAGTATGTTCGGTGACTGGCGTCGTTAATTGACAATGTATTTTTTTTCCACAAGCCACGGCTACGCGCCTCATTAAGCTTTGCTCGGCTCTCTGGGTCACACCAGGGCTGCCCGTTCATTTTATATGTGTCCCGGGCTGTACGCAACCGTCGATTTTAGGTCACTGTTTTGAGAACTACGCTAGATGGCCATTTGCATTTGATAAAACATGATTATTTGCTCTCCACCACCGATAAAATAGAGCGAACGAGCTATGCGGACCAGCTAGGCTTACCTGTCGGGTAGCCGGGTTGTCGTTGATTAATATTGAGGAATCCGGCCAGCGTCTATCACTAGATGGTGCAGAAGTGTGCACACGTGAAATTCAGCCGCTTGTTTGTCTTATTTTTATTGCCAACAAGGTTGAGAAAAAGGCCGCCACCGTCTGGAAGACGTTGAAGTAACGAGCGTTAGCTTTATTGGCCATGCGTAGTAGTAGTAAGTGGATGAAAGGGGAAGAGGAAAGGAAAATGCACGGGCCTGTGACTGGTGTTAAAGCACCACCACCACTGCCGGCGTGCAGATAGAGAGAAGGATAGGTAGGGTTTCAGAGGAAGAAGGAAAAAGGGAAAAAAGGGGGGAGTATACAGATGCGGGAGACGCCGTCATCAGTCAGTCAGCTGCCTTGGGCTAGCAATAGCCGTCCAGACCCGTCTCCTCCAGGAAGGCGAGGAGAGACCGGAACGCCTTGGAAGCGTTGGGGCCGGTGGGGAAGAGGAGGGCACTGGCCGAGTTTGATGGAAGGCTCAGGTCCCTGTAGCAGGCAGCCAGCTTTGCCTGGTGGGTGGCCAAGGCAGGGCAATCGAGGAGGAGGTGGTCGATGGTCTCCTCCGAATGGCCACAGCGGGAGCAGTCCGCCGTGAGGGCCAAACCCTTGCGGTGGAGCCTAGCCCCGGTCCAGGAGCATCCGATGCGGAGCCGGAGCAGGAGGGACCTCTGCCGTCTTGTGATCCCCTTGTCTGGCAGGCGTTGTGGGGGTTTCCCTTGGGCAACCCTGGGGTCGGGGTGCTCCATTAGGAGCTGCCGCTCCGCGATGCTTCTGGCCACATCCAGGGGCACCACAGCAGTAGAGCAGGGGGTACGGTGTCCATGCGCAGCCTTGGCCAGGGCATCTGCCTCCTCATTCCCTGGGACTCCAACGTGGCTGGGGATCCAGGCCAGGGAGATAGAGCAGCCATGGGAACAGATTCTGTCCAGTCTGGCTGCCAGCTTGCGCACGATGGGCAGCCGGCTCCGTGGCTCTTGCAGAAGCTGAAGGGCCACCCTGGAGTCGCTCAGAATGGCCACAGTCTGCAGCGCGGGGTGGGACTCCAGGATGTCGGCAGCCAGGTGGAGGGCCGCCAGCTCTGCTGTGGTCGAGCTGGCCACGAACGGAAGCCTGGCCTGCCGGCTTTCTCCCAACGAAGGAGCGGTGCAAGCAGCTGCGGCAGACGGGCAAGCACCCATGAGGACCGACCCGTCCGTGTAGAGCTGTGTGCAGCCGGCCAGGTCCTCCTCCAGGGTCGCTGCTGCTTCCTGCCGGAGGCCAACTGCAGGGGTGAGGCGCTTCGGCCTGGTGCCCCGTGGTGGCATGAGCACCCGGAACTGATGGCCCAGGTCCGGTCGTGGAGGGGAAGGAAGGTGCTCCGGCTGCCCACCCACCAGCTGTTCGAACTCCTGGGCAACCTTCCCCATTCGAGAATGAGGGTGGCCGAGGAGGCGCTCCAGGAGGGGACGCCCGTCCGGGGCGAGGTGGAGACGCTCAGCATGGCGGAGCGCAGTCCGCTGGGCCTGCAGCATCATGGGCCACACGCCAGCCTCTGCAAGTGTGGCCGAGATATGGGAGCCACGGGGAAGTCCCAGACAGAGACGGACTGCAGCCCTCTGAGATCGCTCGATGGCCAGCTGCTGGTGTATGGTCATCTGGACCAGAGGGAGGGCGTACAGGAACTGGGCCCCTGCCATGGCCTGGAAGAACCGGAGCCCCATTTGTGGGGTGATACCGTTTCCCCCAGCCAGGAGACTCCGGATGGCGCCACGGACCCTGGTTGCCTGTCGGCAGAATGCCTTGACGGCTGGGCGCCAGGTGAGGTGGCGGTCGATCAGGAGGCCCAGGTAGCGGCAGGAATGCCGCCATGGGAGCTCCCGTCCTGCGACGCTGAGGTAGGTCTTCCCTGGGCGTGCTCCTGGCCGGATGTTGAGCAGCATGGCCTCAGACTTGGTGGGGGAGAGCTGCAGACCAACCCGTTCCAGGTAGGAGCCGACCCTGGTGATGGCCCGCTGTACGTTCTTGATGACCTGAACCCTCTGGCGCCGTGGTCCGCGACACCAAAGGGCAATGTCGTCCGCGTAGATAGCAATGCGGACGGGTAGTTTCAGGCCATCTGGGAGGCAGGTGGGCAGCTGGGCCATCACCAAGTTGAACAGCATGGGGCTCAGCACGCTGCCCTGGGGAACCCCTCTGGTGAGGGCCTGGGGAGTGCTGGTAGCGCCTCCAGCTCGAACACAGCTTGTGCGGTCCCGCAGGAAGCCCTGGATGTAGCCCCGAAGGTTGCCGGTGACGCCAAGGCAGTCCACGGCCTCGAGGATCGCCTCATGGTAGACATTGTCAAATGCCCCCTTCACATCTAGGAGTGTGAGGCAGACGACGTGGTGGGAGTGCCGTGCATCCTCGAGGCTGGACACGATGTCGGCTATGGCGTCAGCAGTACAGCGGTGCCTCCGGAACCCAGACTGCTGCTCGGGCAGGAAGCGTGTGGCCGCAGCGATCCACTCCAGCCTCCCCAAGGCCATGGACTCCATGAGCTTCCCTGGGGCCGAGGTCAAGGACACCGGCCTGTAGGACAGCAGGTCAGCAGGTGGCTTGCCCGCCTTGAGGACCGGGACCACCAGGGCTGTGCGCCAGGCCTCAGGCAGGCGGCCTGTGGACCAGACCTCGTTGTACGTCTGGAGCAGGCTAGTCTGCATGGCGTCGTCCAGGTTCCGCAGCATCTGGTACGTGACGCCATCTGGTCCAGGGGCACTGCGGCGCTTGGAGTGCAGCAGGGCAGAAGAGAGTTCCCCTTTCGTGAGGGCCCTGGAGCAGACGGCCGTGATGTCCACCGCATGGCTGCAGGCTGGCTGGACGCAGTGGCGCCTTGGGTGGAGTCCTGCTGGAGGAGGCTCCCGGGGAAGGAGGGCCTCTGCCAGTTTGTCCGCCAGCTGCTGGTAGGTGAGTCCCCCTGCCACTGCGATGGCCAGGTAGGGGGCCCTCTGGATGGAAGGCTCCAGCAGCGAACGGAACAGACGCCACGCCCTGGCACTCCCCTTGGCGGCCACCAGGGAAGCACAGATGCCCTCCCACGACTCTCTGCGACGTCGGTTGTGAGACCGGCGGCACTTCGCATCGAGCCGGTTGTGGAAGGTCCAGAAGGAAGGTCCATGCGTAAACCGAAAGTCTTTCCGCATCCAGCGGGTCCAGTGCGAAAAACCCTGGGCGGTTCGGAAAAGTAACACAATTTTTTCACCTAGCGGAACGATCGCCGCCTAGCGCCATCTATCACAGAAATTACGATGCACCTCTATCCGTTGTCGAGTTACACACCCTCAAGATACGTCCCAAACGAAATTTGCTTCGTTTGGGGCGCCGAGGTCGGCCTAGAATTCGGCTTGCGTTGCGATATGGTGACGCTTCAATTAATAATTGCATGTATACAATGTTTACCTATTATTTAATTATGGATTTATTTCTTTACCACAATGCATAGGGTTTTATTTGCCCACCAAATTCGGCACACAACTGTCCCCGGAGGGGTGCTCCTTGTTGTCGGAGTATTTATAGCGGAACGAATGCAACAGACTGCGCTGCAACCTCAGGGTGGTAGCAGTCCCCACGAAATCTCAAAACGTGATGAGTAAGAGCTAACGCTATTAAACCGTGCATATATTGTCACCGTCGCCTCCTTGGTTTAAGTTTTCGATCAGCCGCCGATCTTCTGAGAACGTGAAGGGTGACCGTCCGCCAATCGCATTTATCGGTGTCCTTAGCCTCACAAACATGTCACACTACAATGATATGCTCGTGCTCTTGTCGTTGTCGGTCAGGTGTGACCGCAGTGGCCAGCGACGTCATCGTTACGTTGTTGTACACTCTGAAAACGTGCTAAGGCACAAAAGCAAAATTAGATGGCAGCAGCACCATTGCAATACGGCGACTGAATACGAAGCTTTCGAACGTGTTTCGGAATTGTTTAGCAAGGCGGTAGGCCTTTCGGCCACAATTCAATATGACTCATATGCCATTCAAACGTACCCGTGCGGCTTGAGTATTAAATTTGAGGCATATATTGAACAATCATATTTGTTGAGGAATATGAAAAAAAGGCATCACGAGCGACTTCACAGTAATGCCATTTATATCATCTTCTCGATAGATCTACACTGGAAACAGAATGCTAACAATATTTCGAAAATCAAGTAATAATAATAGGTTTTATGCAGTATTCCTCCATAACTGTATCACTCTTTTACGCACTTTTATCAATTATGTATCTGTCCAGTACACGTAACATTAATATGGGACGTTTATTATGGTGTATAGAATCCAAAGCCGCTTGAAAACAGGTGAAGGAATGCCCCGATTTATCGCCCGTGTCACCTGACTCTCTTAGGAAATATGTGCTGATGGAAGATTTACAGGATCGTTGTCGGCCCCCATATTTACGCTCTTCGAGGCGTTGGTCTTACTATCAGAGAATTCCTGCATCCTTCATAGCTTCTTCTAGGAGTTGTGGCTCCTTAGAATGAAAGCGCAGTGCTCCAGGTTGTGTAGACCGACACGCACCGAACGCGTCGAATACTGAGTCTTAAGATAACTAGACGTGTGCCTGAGAGTCTGCGCAACATCGCATTCGCACACTTCCACTTTCGTTAGGAGCATTGTTTGCACTGTCGTGATCGGAATTTTGCTGTCTGTGGCTGGTTGCGGCACAACTGCGTTCCGCACCACCTAACGGCACTCGCCCACTCTTTCATCCCTCAGCAACTCTGTACCCTAACTCCGGTCTTATGCGGGCCTTACGTTGATCTGAACCTGCGCCACGTGCCGCTTTGATATCTTGCTAAAATCTGCTCTAGGCGCTGTAATGTGGGAGGCACGTAGCGTGCCGCCTTTCGGAGTGCAGTGGATATGCACGAGGTGGCAGGGAGGCCATACAATTATACATTTTTCTGCTTTTACAGTGTCACGAGTACAATCAGCTTTCGGCGAAAAGCTGTAATCCGTGTGTGCTGCGTTGACAGGTGATGTGTATGATACGGCGCGATACATCACCTTCAGATGTTTGTTTTACAGACTGTGTCACCCTTGTCTGCAGTGCAATAGCGGCGTTTTTCCCTGAACATAAGGCACAGCGCATCATACCTTTTAGGATTTAGAGGCAATGTTTGTGGGGTTTTCGTCCATGTAGAACTGCAAGCAAGGAAATTAAAATTACTTTCCCCAGAAAGAACGAACTACTTTCAATTTTATTTTTATTCCTTGAGGTTTAGCCGCAGCGGTGGCTCAGTGGTTACGGCGCTCGGCTGCTGATCCGAAAGACGCTGGTTCGATCCCGGTCGCGGCGGTCGAATTTCGATGGAGGCGAAATTCTAGAGGCCAGTGCACTGTGCGATGTCAGTGCACGTTATAGAACCCTAGGTGGTCGAAATTTCCGGAGCCCTCCACTACGGCGTCTCTCGTAACCTGAGTTGCTTTGGGACGTAAAAACCCCATAAACCAAACCAAACCTTGAGGTTTATTGAAAGAGCGCTCTATACAGAGGTACAGAGCAGAAGATTTTTCAGCATTTTTAAAAACAGGTTTTTTGAGTTAGAAGAGCGCTTTTTTTCGGCATAGCATTGTCAGCGGTGTTGTACACCTGGATGCAGCTAAGACGCGCTAACTAGGAGGCTGTTTGACATATATTGAATATTTGACGTTTTAAGCATTACTGTTGGTCTGCTTAATTATCAAGAGGCGTGCAGCCCACCGTAAGTAATATCCTAATCAGTTTTTAGATTTTCGAAAACATGGCTATCATTGGCGCTGTGGCTCCACAAATTTTGGCTGCATCGCCCAAAAATATATGCACTTTCGAAAAACTTGCAGACAAAACAGATCAACTACAGTGCCCGTAATTCGTGAAATAGCCTAAATTTGTTAGGCCACAGCGCCGAGGGTATCTGCATTTTTGAAATTCTAAAAATTGATATGGATATACTTAGTGTGGGTTACACGCCTCCCAATAATTAAGGATCCTTACAGTAACCGTTAAAAGTTAACTATTGAGTATTATTTACCCAGCCTGCTATTTGGCACGCATTAGCTGCATGCCGATGTACTACACGGCTTACAATGCTATGCCGCAAAAGCGCTCTAGTAAATCAAAAAGCCTATTATTAAGAAATCTGTAGAGTTTTAGGTGAAACATTGCATTTCTCTTTTAAGTTCAAATTGATTTCCCTGTCGCTTCTTCGTTCCACTGCTTTATGATTTTTTTGGTGGGCCGTGTGTGGTGCGCTTCTGGAGAGAGGAGTGGGTTGACTGGTGGTGGAGGAGGATTGTAGGTCGAAGTTGTATATTTATTGAAGGATTCTCTGGAAGAGGTGGACAACATGAGGAGGTTCGGCCGCATCAGCGCTTGTGTTTTGTGTTCATCGTTTAACGCGTCGTCCCGCAGTGTTAACCATGGTACTTCGGAGTCGGAAGGCACCCTTATCCGCCCGTGATCGCTACAGGCGGGAGTGGGGAAGGGGGGGGGGGGTAAGAGGAGGCTTCAGGCACGCACGCACGCACACGCGAACGCGCACGCCGAAGTACATTTAGACACGCACACGCACACAAGCTCAAACAACGACATTTCCCTGGAACGAATGCAATGTTGGTAACGTAATAAAATTGTGAAAATATGCTAACGTCCTTCTACAAGGAGTTCCCTCCACCATTCCATCCCCACGTTCTTCGGTGTCCCCATTCTTATTTCCATGCTTCCTGTACAAAAATTTCCTGCCCACGGAAAAAAACTGTGTTGAGCTATGTACGGCAGCTGTCTAAACGAAACAAAAATGCATCGTTACCAAAAATATTGCTTTCAAGAATTTGCACAGAAGCACAAAAGATGAGATTGGTTTGGTTTGGTTTAGGGGGGTTCAACGTCCCAAAGTGACTCAGTCTATGAGAGACGCCGTAGTGAAGGGCTCCGAAAATTTCGACTACCTGGGGTTCTTTAACAAAAGATGAGATTGTGCGACGAAGGAAATGATTTCGTTCAAATATGTTGCTGCTATGAAAATGGAGGCCCGAAATTGCGCCGCAAATAAACTACCGTGAAAGCTCACTTCCTTTTTTTTTTGCTGCCTCCATACTCGTTTTGCAGGCCCGATTTACGGATGAACGAAGTTGCACTTCCATTTTTTTTGTTCATGCATCTCTTTGCAACAGTGATGCAATGGTCATTCAAATCTTCTGAAGTTGTTCTGAAACCCTCTAGTTACATCGGAAAACTTGCGTTACTAGCGCATTTAGCCTAGCAACTTTTTTTCCCCGTGTGGCTGCACTTGGCTAGATGCCAATGGGTAATTACTCACTTATTGCTAATCTACTCCACTTTTCGGGATTACCTTAAAACGTTTGAAAGCATTCCTTTTAATCAAGAGTGAACAAAAAGTTTATTGATCTAGAAGGATGGAACGGCAGCAAAGGCAAAACTCTAATCACCTGTATTCTGCCTGAAGATCATACAGTTTGTTCAAAGAGGTTGAAATGCATGGTGCTTACAAAAGAAAACCATGTGATATCTAAACCTGTTGATGATTGCACGCGCTCTGCTAAGGGCGGTAGGTTGTTTCGTACAATAATAAAAATCCCCCAAGTGCCCCATTTTACAGCTTAGAATATAAATATAATATGTGTCAAAAATGTATTAGAAAAAGCGTACCACATGTTCCACATAGCATTTACCGGAACCATAATAACTTTTCCAAGCACACTAGAAGATACTGCACTAACGGCTGTTGTAGAGAAATTAACGCACATAGCCGCTCAATCTTGTATGAATATTTTATGCAGGAATTAATGATCCTGGTAAGGGCCGGTGCTTGCATATTTTTACAATTTTCAGAATCCTGTTATTAACTCGCTCTCTATGTTGCCGCAATGCTCATGCGTGTTTTTCAAGCAAGCTGCAGAACACTCCTTCACGTAAAAATTTGAAATCAAATTTTTTTTTTTACGTTTGGCAGAGCCTTCTTTCTTTCTTGTTCACTTCTGGAAGAATGCCGGTTTTAGTGCGTATGTTTTCTAAAAAAAGAGAAGGGCAAGCAACCGGAAACTGTAAGTCGGCGTAAACAGAACTTCGTCCAGAGATTGTTTGGAAAATCATTTGTCTAGGCTAGTTTCTACTTTGCCCGGTTATTTTCAACCCACCTGGCCACAATTTCCTTGGAAGGGGAAAATAATCTTACGAAAACACGAAACATGAGCAAGCGTGCTTTATAAATAAAATGACTTCACAGAACAATGTTTCAGACGTTGTCATTTATTAATCTGTTTGGGGCGCAGATAGCACTGGTCTTTCGCTTTCTCTTTGAGGCATACGATTTAAGATAACTCGTGCTCTTTGGAAAACGTACGGGGGGGAGGGCATATAGTATTTTTTTTCAGCGTTCCCCAATATAGTGCGACAGGCGACGGCAATCCTATCGCGAAGTTTTCTTATCCTTGCCCTACAAGTCAATTTACAGTGCAAGGCTGACTGTCTGCACTAGGGCTTACTGGCACAAGTTCCTATGCCGAATTCGAATTTTGTGAATCCACAAAAAAAGTAAGGAAGTGGTTGTTGGATTCGTTGAACTTGATCTCTTCCCAAGTTACCGTGAATGGCTTCTCTAAACCAAGCTTGCCTATGTTTTCACTGGGCGAAGACAGTAACAGCTTGCGTGCCATGATCTTCAGAATAAAAAAAAAAACGCACGCGCAAGTAAGACTGCACGGCGCTCACTCCGAGTTGTACTGCGTTTTACCTGCATATGTTTTGCTATTTTTCTTCTGTCGAGCTGACGCCACAGAAGACGTGCGCTAACCGCCTCATGTTGAACCAATCCTGAAGAGTAACAGCGAAGATACCGAAAAGAACGACGGGGTTCTTTCGGCGTAAACACAACAGACTTTGTTTGCACCGACGGCCGGGATCAAACTAATCAGCGGGTGTACCTACATTCTGTTTTTGCGAATTCCACACATGGCCCCTGAAGAATACGTACCTAGTGCAAACAACATAGCAAAGGAAACTTTTGTTCATTTCCGAATCCGGCCTACTGTATAGAAAACATTACAGTGCACCTGCACACAAAAATTAAAACGTGCCTAAAATACTGCATATTTTAAATTTTGATTTGATTGAACATACCTGATAAAATACTACTTATGGAAACGATAGATGATGAGAATTGCAAAGAAACGCGGACTTCATAAAGTTGTGAGGATATACAACTAACGGGAATAAAGGAAACATGAAGTAATGGTGCGCAATTGTACTCTTGTTCAATGGAAATACAAACTGCTATTTGGCGCCGAACGAAACGCAGCTTTCATAAAATTAAACATACGTACTCAACCAATTTGCAGAATTTCTTACGACCGCTTCTAAAATATTCAACCAGCATGAACAATGAAGAGACAGACAGGAAGTAAGCTTCAAAACGAGTGAAGGTAGCGAGCAATTTCCTATCGAAGCATGAATATCTGCCACGTACCGCACCTCTGTGAATACGGTAGCGTCAGCTGACGCTGATCTTCTATGAATGTCCACAAACGTGCCTCGAAAGACCTTAGTGCAGATAAAGCAGACCTTCGTCAGGCGCCAACAGCTAACGCAGATACAGCTCCAATATTCTGTGTGCGGCCTTAGCCCGAGAAGACGTGACACAAATGATGCAGTCGTAGCACCAATTCTTTGCAGTGAGCTAGTCTCGAGTGTCGAGATGCCCGCCGCCTTACATTTGTCCCAGATTATGTCTGTATATTGATGCGACTGCATGTCTGTGATCGTTGATAAGGGGAACGATGACAAGCAGATAAACTCAATTACCGTAGGGAGTGCGGTATTAGCTATGTCCTCCAACACTGCTTGGAGTTTTGTGAGGCAAATGTGGAATATTGTGAGGTTATGTTGAAGATTTGTTGAAGCTAGTGGTTCATGCTTGCGATATGTAGCATAATATCCTTTTTTACAATCGTGGATCCAGCAGTAAATTTCACTGTTTTTACTTGGACAGAACAGAGAATTTAGTGTCCACGACTGCATGGTAGTAACATTGAAGACATGTTTTCAATTCATAACACATGAATAGCACAAAATTGTCTAACAATGATTAGAAGAGGTGCGATTGTTCTGACACCATTTCTTGTATTTCATGCATGAAGACATTCTGAAAGATGTTCCGCATGTTGACGCATGCAATCGAACGAGTTTTCTGAGACCTCTGGTTTATCGCTATCTAACAGACAACGAAGATGCAATCGACTATATGCTCCCTGTGATCTTATAGCTCTGCTACTCGAATGCCTTCCAACTGAATCTCATTCGACTCAACTACCGAACTTCTGCTGTTACACGAAGGCTTTCACGAGATTTGGTTCAGCTAACTTTCGAGTCGACGGAGTACAGTGGAGACACTCCAAATTTTGGAATGGCTCGTTAAAGCCAAGAAGCCCTGCACTGGTCAATAGCCGTGGCCTCGCCCCGCCCACAGCCGCGCCGCCCCACTGGTTATGCTCTTTCGCTGTTGGCTTCGATGTCACCTGCTTCCCTGTTTGTGCTGTTTGTGCATATACAGCGTCAGCCCGAAATTTCCCCAGGACTGCACCGATGAGGATGGCTGCACTTTTATACTCTTGTTTACGTAACTGTGTATAATCTTCTCGAGAACGCTTGCGTGACATAGAACTGAAGCAGTGTTTTACAAGTACTAATAATGTCTTGAGTTTTATACTGTTTGTACCTGTGTTTGATAAGGGAAAGCGACAAGTCTGTAGGAAGCCGAGGGGCGATTGCCCGCGTTGCAAGAGCTCGATAGCAGGGATGCCGAATCGCATAGTGCCGGAGATACTGTCTGATTGTATCTTATTTCTGTGATATGACCAATGCTTCATTTCAGTCAAAGTATACTCAACTATGGTCGATGCCTGCTCCTATTGATTGACTATCCATAATTTTTTACCTACAAGCGACGCGATGACTGCTGCTGACCTCCTAAAGAGTTACTCGGCTGTCTAGCCAACACCGATTCTTTTCTTTCACTCTCTGTGTGTAAGAAGATGCGAGGAAGAGTCAATTTCAAGTCACTGTTAGAACCAGACAAGGCGGCCACTCACGTTTGCTAAAATATGTGAACTTGCCAAAGTGGGCACACGAATTCTGCGAACTCGCTGGAATTCGGTTGTCGTTGACTAAATTTTAAGAATCTGGCAAGCGTTCAACGGTCGAGAAGTGCGCGCACAGGAAAGGTAGCCGAATTTTTAACGTATTTATTATACCAAATAGGTTGAGACAGGAGGGGATATTTTACTTATAAAATTCATTTTAATAATAAACAATATCATGCTTTAAATACACCCCTGAGGAACCCCATTCTCTTGAACGAAGTTCCTGGACAGGGTTGATCCCAGGCGTACTTGAAATGAGCGGTCGGAAAGGAAGTCAGTGAGGCAGTTTAATATCCTACCGCGGATACCTAGGTCGCCCAGGTCGCGGAGGATCCCAAACCTCCAGGTTGTATCATACGCTTTCTCCATATCGAAGAAAACGGCAAGACAGTGCTGTTTGTATATAAAAGCTTCTATTGTTGTGTTTTCGAGGCCAACTAAATGGTCAGTTTTTGAGCATGCCTTTTTATAACCGCAGTGATGGTAATCAAGAAGTTCGCAGGATTCAAGGAGAAATGTTAATCTTATATTAAGCACACTTTCAAAAGATTTCGCGAGACAGCTTATGAGGGCTATCGGCCTATAGCTACTTGGGGAATTTGGTGGTTTTCCAGGCTTCAGGAATGGCACTACGATGACTTTCTTCCACTCTTTAGGTATGTTTCCTTTTGTGAACATTTTGTTAAAGAAATTCAAGAGTGCCTCCATGGCAGGCTGGGGAAGATGGGCAAGCATTTGATAGTGTATCTGGTCGGTTCCTGGAGCAGATTTTTGTCGGCAGACCGTACAGTATTGATTTCTTGGAGAGTGATTAAATTGTTGTATTCTTTGTTCGCACCTCCACTTTTTGAAAGTTTCTGTTTTTCGGCAATACTTTTGTATTTCAGGAATGAGTGCCTATAGTGAGATGAACTAGAAACTGCAGCGAAGTGTTCCCCCAAAATGTCTGCCTGTTCCTCTATGCTTGTTTTTATACCAGGTGTTGTCAAAAGAGGTATTGTGAACAGTGAGAAGTTGCCATTTAATTTCCGAACCTGTTCTCGCATTTTCTTTGATGTTATTTGACAGCTTATAGATGAAATGTAACACTGCCATGAAGGTTTCTCGGCGCTGCGACGGACGTACCGAGCTTTTTCTTTTGCCTTTTTGAAACGTACGAGGTTCTGATGTGTAGGGTACCTGCAACATTTTCCCCAAGCTCTATTTTTTTAGTTTTTTTGGTTCCTTGCATTCTTTTGTCTCCCACACCTTGTGTTTTTGCAGCGCCACTCCGGAAGACTGAGGAATAGCTAAGTGTGCGGCAGTAATTATACAATTCGTGAACTTTTCGTTTCTCTCATCGATACCGAGGTTTTCTAAATCTATATGTTCTAAATTGCTTGTGCTCTAAACATTTTCCAGTTTGCTAAATGCAACTTCCAACGTCGCAGTGTAGTTGGTATGAGTTCTGGTGCAGGTGTCAAGCTTATTAATACAGGAAGGTGACCGCTACCATATGGGTTGACGATAACGTCCCATTTAAAATCGTTAAAAACAGATGGTGAACTAAAAGACAAATCTAAACAGCTCATATAGCCCGAGGTTGGATACAGGATGCGGCCTTTTCCATGTTTAAAAGACATATATTGTTTGTGAGAATATTATTTTGATTGTTTGCCCCCTAGAGTCGCAGCGCTCGCTTCCCCAAAAAGGGGAGTGAGCGCTAATATCCCCAACCACCAGATATGGCTCTGGAAGTTCATCTATCAGTCCTTGTAGATCATGGACTGTTAATGTAAATTGTAAAGGAATGTATATGGAACAGATTTTTAGTGTTTTATAGCTGACGATGCTGACTGCAACCGCCTCAAGCTTTGTATATTGAGCTTGATTTCTTGAGCAGTGACGCCACTTTGAACGACAATCGCGGCACTTCCCGACAGTCAATTTGCCTGCTCTCGATCGCGTCTAGAAGACTTATGTTTCAAGATATGCACATGTTGTGGACCAAGATTGGTCTCCTCGAGACATAAATCTATGGGTAGCATTGACCCTAAATTATGTGTTATGTCACTGTAATTCCGCATAAGCCCTCGAAAATTCCACTGAATTAAGAAAGCCATGTTTATGTTTTTGAGAGGAAATAAAAGGAGATTTACTGATGGTGGCGGACCCATTATGAGGGGCCTGTATTATTTTCGCTTAAGAGAGCTGTTCCGCCGCTGCAAAAGGGGAGGACTGAGAGTTTTATCCATCACCTCGCCAGAGGTGCTGGAGGAGCGCGCAGCCGCGGTTTTGTTAGTTTCAGGCCTCTCCCGACGGGGGGAGGTCCTGCGGGATGCCGACCCATGGACCGGCGCTCCCTGCTTTGGCAATGACAGGGCAGCTTTCGCTGACCCTGCCTGGGGCATGGATGGCCCTGTCATAGGCTCTGGGAAAGCGGCCTTGGCAGGTGCCGGATTGCTGTGTGGTGCTACGCCCCTGCGCACCACATCAGCGACGTTTTGTTTTGCTTTGAAGAAGAATGTGTTTGTAAGTGTAAAACGCCTTCTCGCTTCTTTAAATGAAATGTTTTCCTTTGTCTTTATGGTGATTATCTCTTTTTCTTTCTTCCAGGACGGGCACGCCCTGGAGTATGCAGCATGGTCCCCTTCAGAGTTTGCACAGCGCAGGGCTGCGTCACATCCGTCAGACTGGTGATCATTCGAAGCACATTTTTTTTTTCAAGCGATGTTTATTGCCTCAGGGCATAAAAACTATGAAGTGAAAGATGAGTAAGACGGTTAAATAAATGAAAAAAAGTTTGCTGATTTGATGAAATCAAGATGCGAACGATGATATGGACCCTGTGTCCAGGCAATATAGCAATCCGGATTGTCCAGTGAGAGTCCCACTGCCGCTAGGTGCCGAATTCTCGTCGGCTTCAGCGCCGGCCAGTCCCACAACAGGTGGTGGATATCCGCCTCACAGTCTCTGTTCTTGCAGACTGGACACCCGGGGCGGGGATATAAATCTTTGAAATGCGGCCACTTGCGTGTCACAGCTGGAGTTAGGGTAACCCCGACCCGTATCCTCCGAAGCGCAACCTCCTCTTCCCGGGTAAGACCACGGGGGAGGGATACCGCACACGGAGGGATTAGAGCACGTGTGCGGCGCCGGAGGTGTACCTTTCTTGTTAAAAGGAGGGTGGTGTCATCGAGAGTGAGGACTCGAGGCAAAGACGTCGTTGGTGTCGAAAGGCGGGTCGCAGAATCTGCTCAGCTTAGTGCGCTCAGGAGGTCACGCGGCACCCACTCAATAGGGATTTGTTGCGGGATGCGTGCCGCTAGACGATTGATGTCTTGGCAGATTTCTGGGGTGCGACTTACTCGTCGTAGTAGGCGTGTGACGTGAAGTGCGTCAGTGCGAATGACAATGCGGGTCGTGGGTAGCATGGGAACGGCAGCCACAGAGCAAAGTGCCTCTTGAACCGCAGGCATCTCTGCACAGAAGGAGGATGGAGGTTCTGAGAGACGAAACCTTGACGTTTTGTTCAGAGCAGGCTAGCAAGGACAGTAAACTGCCGTTGTTGTTTCGCAGGCCTGGATGCTTCCGGCAACGTACATAACGATGTAGCCATGCGGCAGATTGGCGTCTTGCTCTGTAATTCGTTCGCGTAACGACGATGCCGCGCGGGTAGATGATGCCAGACGTAGATCAGTTGGCCTGGGAGGAAAACGCCAGGGAGGAAGAACTGGCGGGGCGGCTGTAGAATGGAGTGCGATGAAGCATATGCCCTGAGTGTACACGTTGTGTCTGTAGGGCTTGATTTTAGGCGGCGAGCATCGCGTCGTTGCTGCACCAGCTCATCTAGTGTATTCAGCTGCGCATGTTCTTGGAGCGCCACGATCGGGGTAGTGCGGGGAAGGCAAGTGATGACCCTCATTGCCTCTCAACAGCTTCTAGACGATCCCATTGAGCCCTAGTCAAATGCTGGAATTGGGCTTGGTAAACAGGCGCGGTTGCACAACCGCCCACACCAACTGTCGTGCAACATGAGAGCGGGCTCCGCCTCCTTTAGGAGCAATGCGTCTAATTAGACCCAACGCCTGAATTGCTTGCTTTTTAGCCCAAGAAAGCCAAGCAGTACGTGTTCCTGACTCGTGCATTGTCAAGCCCAAGATTTTTACGGTCGAACTTTCTCGAATTGGAGTTCCGGATAGATGGAGAGGAATTGGTGTTGCAGTCAATTTACGGCGCCCCCAGCGGTTGGCGACTGACACGAACGTGGTTTTGCTCACTGAAAGCTGCAGACCAATTGAAGAAGCAAAAGTCGACGTAATATCTATGGCTGATAGTAGGCCTGCTGCTTGAGTCATCTGGTCGTTGTGAATGCTCCACACCGTTATATCATCAGCATGCAATAAGAACTTAATCTCAGAGACATCAAGTAAGCGCCATGCAAGGGGGATAAAAGCAATATTAAATAATGTTGGTGATAACACCGATCCCTTGGGAACGCCGCGAAAAGGCACAAATGATCCGACGGCCTCACCACCGAGGCGTATGGCAAAGTGTCGGCCTTCAAGGAAGGATTTAACAAAATTGCGCAGTTTAAGGGGGAAATGCAGCATGTGAAGCAATTCCAGGATGGCAGCATGACTGATATTAACGTCCGCCTTTTCAACGTCCATGGCCAGTACAGTATACGTACATTGTGGCTGCGAGTTGAGGCCAGAACTGCTGACGCCAAGACAGCCAGTCCATCTTTTGTGCCTATTGACGTACGAAAGCCAATTTTGGCGGGATGGTAGAAACCATGGTGCTCAAGCCATCACGCCAGTCGTGTGGCAAGCATTTTTTCGGTAAGCTTGCATAATGTTGGCGTAAGCGATATAGGTCTGAAATTTCTGAGGTTTGTCGGCGGCTTCCCCGGCTTTGGTATGGGGATCACAATAGCCGATTTCCGGGTTCCTCGTACGATGCCTTCTATCCATACCTTATTAATGGTGGCGAGGAGTTGAGGAAGTACAGCGGAACTTAAGTTCTTGTAAACCTCGTACGGAATGGAGTCCGGACCTGGCGCAGTCTGACTGGCCTCGTCTATTGCTGCAAGCAATTCGGGCATTGAAAATCGGCTTGCAATTCCCTCGGCGTCAGCTGTAGATGGGAGCTTATCGACATATGCTGGAATGGCAGCCAAGGGGCTCCTATGACCCTTGGAGGCAACACACCATACTTGGGGAAAAACTTCCGCGCTGCCTCTCTGGCGAAATCATCCGGAGCTAAGTTAGCTGCGAAGCATGCTGTGGCCGCTGCATCAGGACTACGGGGACCATGATCCATTGCACGAAACGTTCGCCAGAGAGCAGCATTCGATGACTTTGTCGAGAACTGCTCACACCACGCATGCCACTGCCGTCGCGAGAGATTGCGTTCATATCTGCGAGCCTTGGCAGTAAGGTAATTCAGCCTTGTCCGTGCTTGCGCAGAAGTCGGGTCGCGGGAAGCTGCCATTTCCGCTTGTCGGCGAGCAGCCCACAGGTTAAGCAGACCGACAGCCGGCGCCGGGCGATTATCGTCCGTCCAGGTGACAGCAGTAGCCTTATTCAGCGCAGTTTGTATGCAGTCCACAAGTAGTGTAGATGATTGCAGAGAGATCTTCGATGGTGGTGCGAAACGTGTCCCAATTGACCACAGAACACCTACGGCGTAATCAGCAGGCCCTTGATGGATGGACACCGATGATGATAGGATGGTGGTCACTACCTCAGCAATCTGGCTCCAGGTGCCACGATGGAGTCCCGGGTCCTTACCACCACGTAAGGTCCGGAGCATATGTTCGACTGCGAGTATGGCGCACAGTACGCGTCGCTGAATCTGGATGGTTGAGTAAAACAAACAGCGCATCCGCGAATGCGTCCCGCACACGCTTACCACGGTGGCTTGAAGTGGGGTACCCCAGTCCGGATGAGGAGCGTTAAAGTAACCCCCGACTAAAACAGGCTTCCCTGGGTGCTGTCGTCGTATAGTTGATAACCACCCCAGATTAATGCGGGAGGGAGCTCCACCGGCGGGTCTTACATAGTATGACACGACCACAACAGTTGCCTTGGGAAGCTTCACAGCCACTGCGACTACCTCTTGATATGAGGTGCACCAGTTTTCTAGAGAGAGGCGAACTTGAGGAAAACGCGCATCAACGTACACCGCCGCCTTCCCGGAGAGGCAACAGTGTGCACACGACGGTCGTACATTGAGGGGGACATGTATCCATTAAAGCCTGGAATGGATGGCAAGGCATTGGTCTCTTGCAGTAGCAGGGCCCACACCTGGAGTTTGTTCATGCGAAGTCGAGATTTGAGCTCTCCCAGCTTTGTGGAGAGTCCTCTGTAGTTCTATTGGAGCACACCACAACAACGTGTACTCGTCATTTTCGATTAGGCT
Source organism: Amblyomma americanum (assembly GCA_030143305.2). Taxonomy (NCBI): domain Eukaryota; kingdom Metazoa; phylum Arthropoda; class Arachnida; order Ixodida; family Ixodidae; genus Amblyomma; species Amblyomma americanum. Next base: position 57,758 of record JARKHS020028269.1, read on the forward strand.
TCCAAGCGTTGTAATAGAACTGATGCCAGGTTAGATACCTGGTTTACCATAAATCGGAGGAGGAATGCTGTTGATTTATCTTGCAGTGCTGCAGAAGACCTTAGAGTCGGCGAAAAACGCATGAGGGCTGGACCTAGTCGAAGGCGGTGCGGCATTGATTGGCGTGGAGTGGGATTCCACTAGTTGTCTACGGCGAGCAAGCAGTTCACGGCGTTGCCGTAGCTTAGAGACCTCGGCTAAAAGGCGTGCGATTTGGTCGTCAACTGCTGCCATGTCCTCACGCATAGGTTCCAGTACGCTGTGCTTTTGAGTAGCTTGAAGGCGACGGCGATCCTTGCGCACTTTATCACTGTACGACTGTTGTTGGGCAGGGGCTGCAGGTGGATTGGGCCGCAAACCTGTTGGATGTCTTTATCGGGGCTCTGTTTTAATTCGGAGGCACTTGCTTACGGATCCCACGCCGAACCTTCTCAGTTGCTTTCTGTTTTGTTGGGCAAGTTGGAGAGGTGATCTCGTGGTCGTCAGTCTTGCAAAGTCCGCACCTGTAAGACGGTGTGCCTTGTGGCCGAGCCTCATCTTGCGTTGCAAAAGGGCATGATCGGCGCATGAGGCCAGGTCTGAAACAGCTGTACCAATAGACAACACTCGGTTTGTAAGGGCGAGGCCGCAGAATACAGCCATAGTAGTAAAGTCGTTCTGGGAGAGTTGGTGGGCCCTGTAGTGTGACGTTGCCCGAGCGCCCCTTTCACATATACCACGCTTGGATGACACGGTGGGTTGGACAGTACAGCTCAAGCTGGAGGGTCGTCTGGTCTTCGGCAACGTCTACGTTGTAAACAACGCAGCGTTGTAGGTCCGAACCTTCTACTAGGTACACCTGGACCGGCACCGAGATCTCGCTTGTAATCGATATGCCCTTGAGCTTTTGCAGACGCTCGACAGCAGCCATAGTCGGGAGCCACACAGCGATGGTAATAGATTTCGTTCTAGACGTTAAGACACGAAAGCCTTTGGTCCCAAGACACTCGTTCAGGTTCGCCTGAAGAATCCTGTTCGGAATGTCCGTCAGGCTTTTGGCTGCCAGAGGTTTAATGGCCACTTTTTACGATACCGATACCGATGTCGGCACAGCCACCTGGTTGGCAAACGCTGGGAAGGAACGCTTGCCTTGTGAGCTGCAGTTGGCAGAAGACGAATGCGGTGCAGTGTTCTCTGATGGGCGCTTTTGAGAACTGCGGGAAGCCGGTGGCACGGATGGAGGTGCTGAAGAAGGTCCCTTGGAGAGCTCTCCTCCTCACGCTGTACGGTTGAAGCCCCATTCAGGAGTGGAGGCTGGGCAGCCATTGCCGAGTTCCGCCCAGAGGGCAGATCGCTCACGGGGGGAGGTGCATTTGGAGAAGGCGGGATGTGCGCTGCCGCTGATGGACCGGGAGCAGGGGGCGACGCCGGTGAAGCCACCTCTGCCAGCGCGTCACCGGTGGCTCTAGGCCTAGCCTCGGAGCCCAGTCCAGCTGCTGGGATAACTGAAGGACATTTGCTTACTGCCACCCAGTCAGACGGCGCATAAGCCTCGGGAGCTTCCTCGGAGGGTGCGAAGTCAGTTCTCTTGATATAAGAAACGTATTTATGCGGATGGCGAGATTTTTCACTGGAGCGATGTGCAGCCACCTTAGCAGGGACACTTCGTCTCCTTCTTCCCGAAGCACATTTTGCGCAATTTTTGCGACCGCGGCAACTCTGTGAGCCGTGGCCGAACCTTTGACAATTGAAACAACTGTGAGGGTTGGGTATGTATGGCCTTACATTTACTTTCAAATATCCCACATCGATTGTGTCGGGCAATGTGCTGGTGTTGAACGAAAGGATCGAGTGTTTAGTGTCTATTTCCTTATTGTCCTTCCGGATTTTGATTCGGTGGACATGTATTACGTCTTGGCCTGTGAGCTCTTCGAGCATTTCTTTTTCGGTGATGTGAACAAAATCATTTTCGGATATTACGCCTCAGACAGTGTTAGAGTGTTGAACATTGTCGCACAGTTCAAGCAATAAATCGCCGCGGGCCATTCTTGATAGCTTATAGCCAATGCCTAAAGTTTCTGTCAAGCACTTTGACACAAGGAACAGGATATTATTCTTTACTGCTTATCTTGTTATTCACTATGGATCACTTGATATTTTTGAAAAGTTACTTTTCTTTTTTGAAAGAAGTCGTTTGCTTCTTTCCGCCCTCTCTTGAGAGGGCGTTCTGGTTGTGAAAGGGGAGGAGCCATAAAAAAAGTAGTTATTCGGTCTTGGTGCCAGCCACCCACCACGGAGTCCAGCAAGGGGACGGGACAGGAACTTGAAAGCAAGTCCGGCCAACGCCACCTGTACACCTCAACTATAACCAAATATGACGCAACTCAGGGTAGTTGGTCACACAAGGTTAACCCTCGCCACCAGGAAAAAGGGAAAAACCAAGAAGTGAGTAGAATATAGGGAGAGTTGTGAGAAAGATGTAGAAAATTGAAAGATAGAGAGGAGGATAGGAAAAGGCGACTGCCGATTCCTCCCGGTCGGGTCAGTCCGGAGGTGCCGTCTACAGGAAGCTGGGGCCAAAGTGGTGTGTTGCTTCCGCCGAGGGGCCTTAAAGGTCCAAACGCTCGGCATCGGCTCAGCCACCAGGCTCCCCTTTTCCCCGGACACGGCGATGCCACGCACGGCTAGGCGCGGGTGCTCGGGTCCATGGTTATGCACTGTTCACCATCATCCCCTTGCGGGGATGTCCCTGCGGATGCTCGGGAACCCGTCGTGTCGCCACTCACCAACGCCTGCAAGCTGCAGACGCCCCCCTGCGGGGTCCAAAATTATGCGTTTATATGCGCTGCTAACATGACCAGAGAATTCCTGCACTTTCAATAGCCTCTTCTATGAGTGGCATCTGCTGCGAATGAACCAATTCGGTACCAATATGGGAAGTCTCTTTCCTTTGTAGCCTCCACATTAAACCGTTTGGTGCGAAAGCGTATTACTCTAGATTGTGTATACCCTCATGCATCCAACCTTCGAATACTTAGAGTTCAAACCTAGACAGTTTCAGATAACCTGTGCAGTAAAAAAAAATGCAGCGGTGCTTATACAAATCAACGCGACTCAGCTACGCTACGAGTATTGTTTGCACTATGATGAATAGAATTTTTCCGGTAGATGGGTAATTCCGGCAGAACAGCGTTCCACGCCACCTAAAGGCGCTCTGCCGCTTTTTTATGCCTTGCAGCATCTCTGTACCCTAACTCGTACTTTAAGCCGGCCTTATGTTGATCCGAACCGGCGCCAGGTGCCCGTTTGGAATCCTTCTAACGTCTTTCCTAGCCGCTGAGATACATGAAGTAGATCGCGTACCGCCTTTTGTAGTGCTTAGGCATAGTAGCAGCCCAAAAACACACACAAAAGAATAAGTTCTTCTTTTGTGCGTGTTTTTTGCGCTGCTACTATACCTAAGACAAGTAACCAACTCGCCCAAGAGCTCGTTTTGTTTTTGCAGTGCTACGGATATGCATGATTTGGGAGGAAGGGCATTCAATTATGGGGGGGGGGGGGGGGAGCATTTTTCTACATTCAAAGCGGTACCAGTACAGTACGTGTTGGGGGAAAAGCTTTGATTCGTGGGACTGGCTATCACACAATAAGTGCGATACATCTGCTTTAAATGTTTATGTTGTGCAACCTGCGTTACCCTTGTGTAGCGCGCAATATCGGCGCTTTTGCAAGCATAACACGGATACCTCGTCGCACCTTTCACCATTCACAGGCATTGCTTGTGAAAATTTCATCCAGGTATGCCTTAAAGCAAATCGAGACACCAGCAGTTTGCCCGGAAACCATGAACTGCTTTAAAGTTTTAGCTCTTATTTCGTGATGCATGTTGAAAGAGCGCTCTATGCAGAAATGGTACGGACTGTGTATTTCGCTTTTACGTTGATCTCCTTACAAATTGAATTCGCGGCCGCTTCTTCGTTTTGCTGCTTTGTGGGTTTTCTTGTGAGTGGTGTGTGGAGCCGTTCCAGAGAGTGTAGGTGGTTTGATCGGGGGTGCATGGAGAATTGTAGGCAGAAGATTCTTTTTTACTGACCGATTTCTAGTAGGTTCTGCCCATACTGAATTGATCTGTTCACATCAAGGCCTGTGTAGTGTTGTCTTTTCTTCCCGCGGTGTTAAACCATGGTTCCCCGGTGGTGAAAGGCAACTCATCCGCTTCTAATTGATACAGGCGGCACCTAATCGATGGATTCTTCAGGCACGCAGACACGCAAACGCGCGCATGGCGAACTATATCAATACACGTACACGCACATAAGCTCAAACAATGACATTTTTTCTCAAGATGGCTATATCGCAAACATGATAAAATTGTGAACATATCTGAACGTCCTCCAAAAACTTGCCTCCACTGTTGAATACCCAAGTTCTTTGATGTCCCCGCTGCCATCGCCATGTTTTGGTTGTAAGGATTTCCAGCCGACGAAAAGGAATTTGGATGAGCTGTGTACTCCAACGGTTTAAACACAGAAAAATGCACTGTTACCAAACAATAGAGATTTCAGAAGCACTAAGATGAGAATGCGCGAAAAAAATGTTTTGGTTCAAGCACGATCGTGCTCTTTGAAATGGAGGCGAGAAGTTCCCCTGCATACAAACGAGCTTGAAACCGAGTTCTCTGTTCATTGCGCTGTAAATCATTTTTTACACTCGCCTTGAAATTTCCGTCAATAACCGTAACCTGCCATTTTTCGCGTACTTTAATGTGTTTTCTTTCAGAAATTCAAGAATGTTATTCAAACATTAAAGCCTAGAAGGACGCCATTACATGGGACACACGTTGAGACATCAAAGAGACATCACGTTGAGACTTCACGTTGAGACGCCATAATCAGCAGCGGGCTTAGTACGCTCGTATTCTGCATGCCTTGATTCGGTATTTAGGAGCTATTTGGTAGTTTAGTAGCCCCACAAACGCGTACCCACACCGCATGCGCCACCCGCATCGACCTTGTCTTCAAGGCAGGTGGCCTCCTCAATGGTGTTTTGCACATTTCATACCCTTTACCAATCTAAATAGCCTCTGTGAGTTCAGAGGCTTTACCCGGCAACGGTAATTTTTTTTCTGCACTAATAGCCAAAAAAAACGCCGTTTTAATATTGCGAGCAAAGCAGCAAATTTATGAAGCCAAGAAAGCATGCGTTGTTACTGCACATTACGCGGTGCTGTTATTACTCTACTTCAGTATTTACCAGGCCCCGTTCTTATACAAATCAGTCTTTTAACCGACATTTCCAAAGGCAACTGGACTACTATGGACTAATCTGACGGTATGTAGACCGGTGGCTGGCTCATGGCTGGAAGCAAATCTTTCTGGATGAAAAGTTTGCTGCCTTCAGCACAAAATTATGAAGAGCAGCTACAGAAGAGGTCTCGCGTTTGTTCACGTCGCATATGATAGTGATGCCTAATGGTGCTTTCTATGCCGTTTTTATACCGCGATTCAAGAAGCTCAGTTAGGCATTACCCTTGTTAGTCTCCGTTGAGTTTAATGCTGGCTTCATGTTTCCTCTCCATTTTAAAGGAGTACTTCGAAGCTCTAAAGGGGGAAACGGATGGGCTGATTGTGCTACAGGGAAGTATGCTGTAGTTTGCGCTTCTATTTCATATAGGGATGACGTGTAATTGCATAAAATGTAAGAGTTGTGCCACCTCGTATATAGAATGCGAGTGGTTCAATTCCATGTATCGCTCGGTGCATCCAGTTTTCTAAAGAGAATAGCTTTCTTTCCCTCGGCCTGGTGCTCTCCTTCTTTTGGGTGAGATGCTTGAAGAAGCGAAATTGGCCTTTGACGGTACTTTCCGCAAACAAAACACGTTAACCATAGGGTCCGTCCGCCAATAGGCTTTTAAGCATTAAAGAAAAATTAGGATAATAATGTGGACTTCACTACACTGGTAACAAACAGCAATTACTCTTTTCCATGCTCCGTAATCTGCTATTTAACAGGTCCTGAAAGGCATGAAGCGATGTCTCCGGTGAAGCGCTTCGTTTTAAGTTAAATACTTACTCTGGACGTGCTCAGTGTTTAGAAAACGCAACTTGTATTCAGCTGCGAGCTCCACATTGAAGAAATACCGGAATGAGCAGTGTCCTACCCTTCCGTCCTCTGGAGCGATGATTTGAGATAAAGATCATGCTTCATATCATTTCAACACATTGTGCCCCTATTTTAAACGATGAATATCAGCCCAACATAGAGGTACACTGTACAAAACCTCGCAAAATAAAGATTGGAGGAATGAACACCTACGGACAGGCGGTATTTCCACATGTGGCAATTTCTGGGGTGCTCGTCTGTGGTATGTCCGCTAAAACAAACTAAAAATTGCATCCTTTGAGAAAGCAATGATTTGGTCTCTCCTTCCCGGAAAACGCCGAGACATGGAATCATAAAATCTGGACGGGTCCGAGGAGAACATAGAAGATGTTCCCCAGCAACAAACGGCAGTCCAAAACTGACGTTTTTGTGTTTTCTTTCTGCGAAAAGATGTATACGTCTGTGAATTTTTCTGATTGTTTTACCGGGATGGAAAGGTGCCATTCCGAATTTAAACGAAAGGGTCATTTTTCAGGGGCTGCTTAAGAAAGGGCAGGGCCTCAGTCTGCCTCGATGCATTGCTCCTTTAGTTTATTTGTTTGTTCAAACCGTTTTGGGTTCTAGGAGCGCTTAGCACATCCAAATTGTCTGTCGCAGGGAAATATTTCAAAAGGCCGAGATTGCCGCCTAGCTTTAAAGCTTATGCTTTAAAGCATGCTTTAAAGCTGGTCAATTTGTTTTGTGATTGCCATTAAATCTTTTCCCAAGAACTTTTTTTAGTTGGCTTCCAACAATAAAAGTTGGCAAAAGAGGTAGAAAAATAAAAACGTAATAGAAAAAACGTAAAGAGAGAGGCTGTTAAATATGCAGGCGCTTATATTCAGCCAATAAATTCAATACATGACGTTTTCGAACGGCATAGGCTAAACGTGGACAAATGTGCGGATTCAAAATTTGATTTGAAAATACCTTTGTGAAGACAATCACCTCGTAAATGAGGAGTAGGTGCGCAACATACTACGGGATACAAATTATTGAATAAACTTTAGCTATGAATAGTTATGGAAGATAAGTGGATGAGGTCAGTGCGGTTTAATTCTATGGCAGGATGGATGCTGCTTACATTACAGAGTGAAAGAAAAAGGAAATTATTTAACAAATGCAAATCGTCGATTTAGGTATTCTTAATTTTGGAGCGTGCCAGAAATAGCGAAGTTGAAAAAAGAAATCAAGCCGCAATCGGCATCGTGGTTGTAAATATCGAAAGAGAATTCACTTCTGAAACTTTTCGAAGTAAGCTTTACTATTTTGCACACTGAAAGGCGATGTGACGTCAATCAAATAAAGCCGTAGTTTGTCTTCTATAACGTAGAAGATGCTGACGGGATTATTGTGGCAAAACCATGCGGATGGAGCGCAATTTCAGTATCGTGCAATGCGGTAGTCAGCACAGCATCATATCAAAAAGTATTTTTTAATGGTCGATATTTTGAGCCACAATGCTTAAGAAATTTTATGATCTGAGCTTGCCTCCGACTATGAAGTATTTTTATTTCGAAATTCAATGTTGAACCCTAACATTAAAATTTAAAGGGGTGGATAGAAAATTTAGGCAATTTTGCCATGGCCTTTTATTGCACACAATCCCGCGTATAATGTCCTCCTTGCGTTAGCTTCCTCCGTCACAGACCCCATTCATGTATCTTTCACATTAACAAAAAACAAATTCGGCAGACACCTAAGACTGCTTACGTGTGGAAATAATAATATTAATAATAATAATAATAATAATAATAATAATAATAATAATAATAATAATAATAATAATAATAATAATAATAATAATAATAATAATAATAATAATAATAATAATAATAATAATAATAATCAATCTTTATTTTTCGGTGCCCGAGAACAACCCAAAGGTCTTGGTGCTGGTACACCATTCACACGCACAAAATGTAAATTTATTTCACCACAAAGGAAGACACTCAGGGGAGGTAATGCAGCAGTCAAGGCGATAGAAAAAAAGACATATAAACTAGGCGTGACAGCAAGCATGAAGCAAAAAAGCGAAAACAAGAAAACAGCGAGGACAGCGGTAAATGAAAACAGCTAGAACAGGCAACAGACATATAAATAACTAATGAAACAATAAACAAAGAGAATGAACACAAGAACGACCGATAACAGCCAAGTACAGCATATACCAAAATACAAACAAGAATAAAGCCAATACTAATATGAACGAATAAGAAACCTCTGAAATACAAGCTAGAAATACAATCATACACAATAAGAAATGTAATTAGTGAACGCGTTACAGACAATCAGGCGTGAGTACACAGTATTAAAGAAATAATATTAATGAAAACAAGTAGACGTGATGAACAATTAAGGAGAAAAAAAAACAGCATAATACCGGTGCAAATGCACAAGTGTAGTAAAGACAAAATGCATGAAAGGGGCAGTTATGTAAGAGAAAAAGAGTGCTCAAAGTGGAACGTCACGGACATTCAATATGAAGGAAGGGAGAGAATTTTCGAATATATCAAGGTGAGGACAAAGAGAATTAAACAACTTTTGCATTCTGTCTTGAGGGGAGAGGGAGTGCAGGAGCGCAGATACTTGGAATGGTCTGAATTCCCTTACGCTCTTTCGCGGTACACGCAAAAGGATACGCGCTAGGAGCTGAGGGCATAGAATGTGACCATGAAGAAGTTTATACAAGAAAATTATATCTGCCCTCACGCGACGGCAGCTAAGAGAAGGAAGCTGCAGTGAGTTACTCCGTCTGGGACGAGAGCTGGAAGTTTTGCAAGAAAATGGATGTTGAAATATGCGTAAAAACTTTTGCTGAACTCTGTCGATTTTTTCACAGTTTGACTGGCAAGTGCTGTTCCAAACAACAGACGCATATTCCAAAAGCGGCAAGCATATGGAGAGGTAGAGCTTTAAGAAAGGAAGTGGGGCTCGAAACTCTCTCGAAAGCCTGCAGATGAAGCAGAGTGTACGCATAGCCCGTAGAGCAATGCGTTTTGTATGAGAGGAGAAGCTGAGGCTACGGTCGAAAAGTACGCCGAGGTCATTAATTTCAACCCTGGATAGCGGCCTACCATTCACAGAATAAGAGTAGAGAAGACTGTGCGTTTTACGCGTAAATGAGACAACCTTGGTTTTAGATGAATTGAGAGTGAGCCCATTCTTCAAGCACCAATCAGAGAAGGCGGATATGTCAGATTGCAATGACAAGCAATCGTGAAGAGTATGTATTGCCTTGAACATTTTTATATCGTCCGCATAAAGGAGAAACGAGGAGTTTTTGACCACGGAGGAAACGTCATTGATAAAAACAGAGAACAAAAGCGGGCCTAATACCGAGCCCTGAGGAACTCCGCTGGTTGGAGTGTAAACAAATGAGGTCTGTCCATTTACACTCACAAAGCAGGACCGATCAAGAAGATAGTTGCGTAGGAGGGCTACAATTGAAACGTCGATCTCAAGAAGCAGAAGCTTTTGAAGAAGTAATGAGTGAGTAACAACATCGAAAGCTTCGCTCAAATCACAGTACACAGCGTCTACCTGACTCCTCTGAAGGACTTCAGCTGATGTATACGTCACAAAAGTCACAAGGTTAGTTGTAGTAGAACGACCTTTTATGAAACCAAACTGATTATGTATAATTACATATTTGATTTGGAAGGAAAGTACTTTGTGCAAAGATAGTTCAAAAAGTTTAGAGGTTGCACAAAGAAGAGAAATGGGGCGGTAGTTCGAAACATCAGATTTGTTTCCTGATTTGAAGACAGGGAAAACACGCGCCGTTTTCCACACGCGGGGAAAGGCAGAATTTTTCAAACAGTTATTAAATATCGTGGTTAAAACACGGACGAAGGTACTATTGAAGGCTTTTATTATGGCGGCTGGAATGCCATCAGGTCCAGGGGACAAAGATGGTTTCAAACACTTAAGACTCTCACTTACTAACTTCTCCTCAAGAAGAACGGAATTAGGTGCGCCAGCTGGAAGGCATACGGAATCGCAACGTGGAGATTTGTACACGGCGGAAAAGTGTTGAGCAAAGCCGTCAGCGACGTTCCGAATTTCATTCCCATGAGAGTCAACTAAGTGAATATGACTATCAGATTTATTCGAACTCTTGCGAACGTATCGCCAGAGTTCAGTAGGACGATTAGAGGCACTATTCTCTAAATATTCAAGATATGACTCATGATCCCGCTTGTACAGGCGTTTGCAAAGGGAACGCAAGCGGCGAAATTCATCTGCCCATGTATTCAGTCCAGAGCGTTTCGGTTGGCCCGCTCCTTAAGTTTCCGCGCTGCTCTAAGTTCCTTGGAAAACCAGAACGGAAACTTGCTGCGAGTAGGAGTGTGCAGAGGTATGTACTGGCGCATACCATTGAGAACTATTTCAGTGAAGCGGCTCACTTGTTCATCAACATCGCTGATTTCGTTTAAAACGGACCAGTCGACAGAAGAGAAAAAACCGGAGACCAACATAGTCGCCAAGTGCATAAGCGAAACGGGGGGAGTTTCAATTAGCACGATTTCAATTAGCAGAAGGTTGGACAGAAAGCGAAGCCGTTATTATAATTGGAGGATGAAATTTGTCACAGCGAGTAAGTGAGATGTCAGATGTCGAGACCCGAACATTTTAAAAATTAGATAAACAAATGTCAAGAACATTACCACAACAATTTTCAATTAAATTGTGTTGCTGCAAGGTGTTAAAAGCTGTGAAATCTAAAAGCCGGTTGCACTTACTAACTCCATAATGATTGTTGTGAGAATATGTAAAGGTATTCCAGTTAATACCTGGAGTATTAAAATCACCTAAAATGAGTAGTTTGTGCTTGCTATGAGAAGTGATAACATATTCGATAGAATGTAGTACACCATCGTAGGCAGGAGGAGGCAGATTAGGGGGAATGTAGAAAGCTGCCAATAAAAGTTTTTGACGTTGAGTTAAAGTGAGCTCTAACCAGACATATTCTTCGATGGTTTCCAGGTCGGAACGCCGAACGCACTGCACGGAACTGTCAATAGCAATGAGCACTCCCCCTGCCTTTTGTTTAGAGGCTGATTCAGGGCGGTCACTTCGAAAAACAGAAGAGTTATTAGGAAAGAAGTCACCTGAGTTAACTTCGCTAGACAGCCAGGTCTCAGTAATTACAACAGCCGAGTAACAAGAGGCTAATACATTAAAAAAAAAAAGGTCTCTTAGTCCGAAGATCTCGGGCGCTTCTGAGGTCATCCAAACTGGATGAGCTCGACGAGCCAGAGATGGCTGGGCTTCGGTGCCTCTTCTGCGCCTCAGGCGAATTAACTATAAGTGGGGGAACAGATACAGATGTCGGGCAGGTGGCCAAATCAACGGGTGCCATCCCACAGTGAAGGGCAGCAGAGTAGCTCTTGGATGGCTGGAACATACGGGAAGGACTGCTCGCGGGCAGGGCCTCGACGAAACGCGGATCACGCTGCGATGAAGCAGGGCGCCGCGCAATAATAATAATAATAGTACTACTACTAATAATAAT
>JARKHS020028270.1:0-25645 GCA_030143305.2 Amblyomma americanum
TGGTGGTGGTGGTAGTGGTTTTATTAAAATAATAGTAAAAAGGAAGGAAAAGATTTTTGCTAGCCCCGGCATCTGCTATCGATACTGAAGCACCTGAGCTAGGGCAGCGGAAATAAAGGACAGCAGGCAGAGTGGAGAAATGAAATGAAAGAGGTGAGGGGACAGGAATAGAGGACAGGGGGAGAAGTAATATGTACAAACTATTTACAAAATAAGAAATGTGTCCAGGTTGTGCGCGTGATTAGTTCATTTTAGAGGAATTAAATCACACACGCGCACAGCACTGTGTAGGTTACAACTGGAGTGGGGCGTCCAGTTATTAATCGTTCAAGGTAGAACTCGCGGAGCGTTCGGTCACTGCGTGTAACTACCTGACGGAGAACAGACGGGACGTCAAGCCCGTGTGTTCGAGGAATGCACAGAGGCTCACCAAAGTTCGCTCACGAGTGCGCGCACTGCCCTGCGGCCACAATAGCGTCTTGATGGAGTCTGGTAGTATGCCCTGCGCCCTATAGGCCGCAAGCATATCGCGACGAGCATCGGCGAACGCGGAGCAGCGAAGGAGCAGATGTTCTAGTGTTTCCACTGCACCGCATCCGTCACACACATCACTCGTCGCGATTCCGTGACGCACCCGTCGTTCCCCGGGCCACACGCAGCCAATGCGTGCGCGGAGGATCATTGCACGTTGCGACCGTGTAAGTGCGCGACAGCCGGTGACACTGTCGATGCGCTCACCTCCCGCGATGCGTGGGTCGGGGTGCTGCTTTCGGAGATGGTCGTGAATGGCCGCACGCACGTCCTCCAGCGCAAGGGGCAGATCGCTGGCAGGTAGTTGGTGTGCAGCGGTCGCGAGGTCGTCAGCTTCTTCGTTGCCGGCGATGCCGCAGTGACCGGGCACCCACTGTGCACGCACGGCACAACCTCTCTGCGCGAGACGCTCGATGCACGAGCGAATTTCCCGCACTAGTGGGGTACCGCGGCCGTTAGATTGCAGGCGGCTGAGGGCGGCGCGGGAGTCGCACAGCAGAGCACTCCTGGGCGGCGGAGGGCCGAGGGTGAGCAGCAGGTCCAGCCCGAGCCGGATCCCCATCAGCTCCGCCGTGGTGGAGGAGCCCAGGAAGGTTGCGTGTTGCTGGCTGTGCAGTCGCAGGGCGGGGATGGTGGCCGCCGCAGCAAGGGAGCAGCTGTCGCGGGCCACTGAGCCGTCGGTGTACACGAGGAGATGGTCCTGGAGCTCCTCGTGTATGACGGCTCTGGCCAGCTGCTGCACAGCGCAGAGGGGTGTGCTCCGCTTTCCCGCGATGCCGACGATCTCTCGCTGTACCTCCGAGGCAGCAGGCCAGGGCGCGCAGGAGCCGTAGGGGGGTGGGCCTTGGGTCAATTGCTCATACTCGAGTAGCGCCGCGCCCATTCGTGAGCGCGGGTGCGAGCGCATACGCTGCAGCAGCGAGCCGCCGTCCGGTGCGCGGTGAAGCCGGTCGATGTGATTCAGTGCCCTGCGCGCTGCTTGGAGCTCAAGGGGCCACGCTCCTGCCTCGGCCAACGTTGCGGCGCACTGCGAGTTTTTGGGCAGGCCTAGGCACACGCGCAGGGACTTGCGGTGCTGAAGCTCGAGCTTCTTCCAGCACGGCTTGCGCACCGTGACGAGCGGCAGCGCATAGAGCACCGCCCCCAAAGCTGCGGCATTGTATAGACGCAGCGCGGCTTGCTGGGAGATGCCCTGGCCTCGAGCGGTGAGCTTGTGCACGGCGGCGGTGATCCTCTTCATCTGCAGACAGGCCTTGGTCGCCGCGGGGCGGAAGGAAAGGCGCCAGTCGATGTCCAGGCCAAGGTACCGCACCGATTTACGCCAAGGAATCGGAGTCCCGTCCAGTGACAGTGGCGCAAGGTGCGCGCGCGAGCGCGAAACGCAGGCCATGGCCACCGATTTGTCCGCGCTCAGCGACAAACCAAGGCCGCGCAAGGCCGCGCAAGTAACTGGACAAACTTAAATTTCGTAAGACGATTTCAAGTAGCTGTTTGTGGCAACTTTCATTTTGATGTTTAGATTCAGGGCATTCTTAAGCGTCGTTTTTCGGGATTTCGTATCTCTCTGCGCGCTTTACAATGCCTCGCCTGAAAATTGAACCACTAAATTCATTCGAGCAGCTAATGTATGCCCCAGATACTACGAATTGTTTTATTCTCTTCTAGACTGATTACAACAGTGTTACTTGTCTCTAAATCAATTTTACACTATTAATTTGCTGCTTATGGTGTTCTGTCGGCGTAATGATCATTCCGTTAGTATATGTTGCTGGGAGCTGGATATTTTCCTAGATACCTCTTCGGATTGGGCCCTGTTCCTGCCAGTGTTGATTACATTGAATGAAGCTAATATGCTCGAGGAAGTGTTCGCTTCTTTTTTTGTGTGTGCATGAGCGCATAAAAAACATGGCTAAAAACTTCATAGAAACAACTTCGCCCGCAACAGCTGTTACTCTGTAGACACACAAGCTAGGCTTCACTTCGCTGAATAAGCAGCTGCAAAGTTTGTTGAGGTTGTTTGAGCAGAACCCTATACGCGGCCGAATAATTCTTTGGGCCCTGCTGGAAAATTCTTACAAGCGGCAGTGTGGCGGAAGTGTTTCCGTTATATTTATGCATCGCTGTCATAAGCAGGTACTTGGTATTTTAGTTGTTCTTTTCTAGATTTCTGGAGCTCCTCTTTTAAAAATATTCAAAATATTTGCAGCGCGATTTGTGGCTGCCTTCAGGTGATGTATTATGCATTCCATGCCGGTGACATATTTGCGCGGGAGGTTTTGAAACATGGCAAGCGCAACACGGTGATGGCAGGGAACTCCTGAAAAGTAAAGCCCAGAAACGTTTTCATTCTGCTCCTGTATATTTCTTACCGAGGGGGCTAATAAAGTATTGACATACTTTAGGACGGGTTTCCAAGCATTTTAAAATGTTGCATTCTTGATTGCGGAACTCTAACAATGTTTTTCACCGCTGAAGAAAAGTTTCAAGCATCATTTTCTGCAAGGTTTTGCGTGACGAAATTTTTCTTTTTTCTCAAAATGAATGTGAGAATTTCACGGTAAAAGATAGAAAACCAAGACTGCGACAAAAGGAAAATTCTGAAGGTTTAAAGACGTTTTGGTTTGCATACGTTTGAGTAATAACAAAAACCTTAGGTCCGTGTTTCGCGCTGTATCTTTACCTGCATTTTCTACGCGACCTGATGAAATGATGTTTAACATGAGTTTATATAAAGCGAAATGAGCCGTCAAATTTTCCGCATAGTTGTACTCGCCTGCGATTCAAAAAAATCAAAAGGAAAATACGTTTTTGTGTATTACGAAATTATTTCAAGCGACCGGCTTTGAATTTTTTGAGTTCCGTCTACGGGATCATCAGGAATTTTATTTGTAACCACTACCCCTTTGCAAAATGGCTCGCTCGCACGACCACGCTTGTCAAGCAGCTTGATATATAATAAAAATTGCATCTGAAACGCATTCTTCGCTGTAAGCCACCGCTCGCGTACTGTCAAAGCACTTATTATTCGAACAGTTGTCTCAACGAGCATCCCTACTAATAATATAGCTATTATTGTGAATTAAAAATGTGTAAATGATCCCCCCGAAAGCTGTATTTCTGTACAATGAGGCGCGCTAATGGCAGTACAGGGTGAAATAATATTGTCGGCAACGCGATGATGAACACACTCGGAAAGCATATATGTCCATGCTTTCCCAACTGCAATGAAATCAGCAAAAAATCCCTGAAACTCTTCTTATGGTGCGCAAATGGTCAGCACCACCGCTGCAAAATGTGAACCTCGGAAGGCACCACATGATCCACCCAGAAAACGAAATATACTAAAAAAACCCGTATACAGTCCAGCGTAAATTGACCGCAAACACGTTTCATCATTATCTCCAGCATTCATGTTCACCTTACTAGAGTAAAGTAGAACCTCGCTATACACAAACGATTTATAATGAATTAATCAATATAAAGAAGGAATGGCGATTCCCCTTGAAAGCTCAGTCAACACGGGCTATAACAAAGCTGCGGCTATAAGGACGCAATCACCGGACCCCTTCGATTTCTTTATAACGAGGCTCAAACCTCAGCCAGGGGAGCGACGCCAGGGGAGCGACGAGATGTCCGAGGGTTGGCAGCGGCAAAGTGTCAATTCCACCGAGCCAGGCGTTGCTGGAATGCGCGCAGCACTTGTTATTTGCATCAAGGTGAATCAACTCCTGAAAGTTTTGCTTCAGCAACTTCTTTACGTCAGAGCAGGAGAAAAATAAGCTGCGTAGTATAACATCAGCAACGATATGAGCGCCTGTTCTTGGTAAGAGCGCAATTGGCTATTTATGTTCAGTGGATAATTCTGCTGGCTCTTCAGGAATTAAAGGTCTTGTTTAAATTATTACCAGTAAACAAATCAGCCGAACATTTCTTGACGAAACATGAAAATGCATTTCCAAGTTCTGAGGCATTTTCTATGGGCTCTCTTTGTAAAACAATTTTAAGTATAGAAATGAAATTTGACAAAGTTTAAATGCGGAATATTTTGTTGTAAATATTGGGGCACGTTGACGTGAAATGGTGTCACACTTTATGCGGCGGACCGGCGGAAGTGGCACGGCGGGACGGCGGAAAACGATCGGAAAACGATCGAAAAGGGACGGCGGAAAACGATCAATGAGGAAACCGGCAACTGAATTACCAACGCTTCTTTCGAGCGTAATTTTCCCGTAATCTAGCACTGGCAGCAGTCCGCTCGTCGATTCGGTAGCATCGCCACTCGGCAGTGGTTGTGGCAGGAGCCGAAGTATTAACGGGTCGGGCCGAGTCCAACGTCGCTGCAGATGACCATGGTTTGGCTGGCTTCGACAACATGGTTACAGGAAACTATTATGTGAGTTAGCAGGCTAATGCGTTTTCAGTGGTGGCCCTAGCCGATGCCATCAGATTGTTCTCTGCTAGCCGCTACGGAAACAGTGGCCGAACTGTATGTGCGTGTTGTCTAAGAACTGCAAAGGTGTAGAAGTGTTGCAGAAACTCGCGTCTTTAAAGTCACTATTTAGCATTTGCTGTTGCCTAGTAATTTGTTGGAAAAATAGTACAAATGGTAATGCCCCTTCTACACTACACTCTTAAGCGTTCTATCGTTTCCTCGAAAAAACTTGGTGCATTCAGGGAGGAAGTGTGTTCTCAAAACGACACGTCCTTTAGATATGTTAACCGCCCGTCTACAACGAATCCTTCCTTAGGGTACAATGGTTCATCCAAAGCGTGCAACGTAGGGGTGCAACCGTTCATCCAACAGCAATAGCTCGAAGATTAAGAAAATATTCACGTCCACCTGGTGGGAATCGAACTGTTATTTCATTGAGAGCCGGGCGCGCTGTCGACCAGACAAACGATTCAACCTTCCGAATACGCTAGCTTCATATGAATTATAGAACAGGTAAATCTAGCCAGGCATCGATTTTTCGAACGTACTCCTATTATTCGTGCAATGTCTGCCCATTTTATTGCCATACGCTTCCGAAGCAGGCTTCGATAAGGCTTAGAACATAAACGAGGAGCTTTACCGCGTTCTTTGCTAAAAAAAATGTGATCGAACCATGCGTGCATTGATGCACGGTGCATGGCGCTGCCGTGATAGTGATATGTTGACTGCACCTTTTCCGGCGCTATATTTGTGTTGTCGTCTTTCTTCGCCACTGCTGCAGGTGTATCGAGCATGTCGATAGCGCGACGCCGGTTATTGTCGAGTGCACGGTGCTTCCAGGAGAACCAGCGGTTTATCATTTCAAGCAGCGATTCGCTGCCAGAGTTTACAAAAACATATATTTAACGCACACTGTATTGTGTTGGGTTTTATGGCACATACACAATTAAGGTCATCATGCGTTAAACGCAAGGTTTATTGTTTTCGTTTTGTAGGAGCGAACTAAAGTTTTTAGAATGCAGCAACTGGTTTAGAAGGTTTGTTGCTTTTAAGAGAGAAACAACGCAGGAAATTTCGAAGAGTGAATTTTATCCTTACAGTAATATAGGAAGGAATGGAATGTGTTCATCAAAAAATTGTTAGAAAGGTTGTTTTTTTATCTCTCTAACTGTCGACATGAACATAAAATATGGGTTATGGTGATCACTTCTCCTCACAGCTCGCATGTTGGTGTCATTTCTTTTGCAAGAATAAAACTGTGTGTAAAGTGTGTTTGTTCATTAAGAAGGCAACATAAAGAAACTGCAATAAAACTTACTTGGTGTAAGCATGACTTCCATTCTCCTATGATGTGTTTAAAGAAGTGTAGCCTATTATTTACTTCTTTATTCCATTTCGATTGCCATTTATCTCTCAGCTTACGATGTGCCATCATCATGACATCTTTGTAGGGAATGCTTAATATCCTGATTTCTTTGTGCGAAGCTTGTGCCGCACATACATCCGCTTTCTCATTACCAGTGCTTCCGACGTTGCTTTATACCCTTCAAAATTTCATGACTTGTCCCTATATTGTGGATGTTATGTTTTGTATGATGTCACCAATCACAGGTGGAACTGCATTTCTATGGCGAAGAAAGGTGAGATTCTTTAGAGAATCAGTGTATATTACACTGTTCTCGATGTTCTCATTTACTGTTTTTTTCTTCAGTGAATACTCGCAAGTGAAAATGGATGCGCACTGAGGTATACCGTACTGTTTTTTTTCTAATTATTTTTTACCACGGAGCTTCCTACGTAGCACGCTGAATTTGAACCATCGGTATAACATGCTCTGTATTCTTTGTGTTTTTTTTAAATTCGAAATATTTCTGCAATCTACATTCATGCGGTGTTTGTTCTGGAATTATGCTAAAGTGAAGTTGCACACAGGGCAGGCAGTACTAAGACGGGAGTGGATCAGGTTTCCGGGCAATGTTAGGCAGAGTGTTCAGAGCGTCTAATTCTTGACATTTCTCTAAAGCGCAGAAGTAGTCTGATTGCGTACGGTTTGTTGGTAAACAGGTTTTGAGATGATCACTTTGTAAATATTGCGTAACAATTATGTTTTGGCAGTGAACGGTTCTTTAGATTGATAATCATGCGAGAATGGTTTTTTAGGATGCCTTTTTTCACGCGTTAAGTGCATGATGTTTTGTTTTTTGAATGTGAAAGTGCCCCCCTGCTGTAATGCTGAAAGGCGATGCAGGTACCAAATAAATAAACAAATAAATAAAGTGATGATTCATTCGTTTCTACATACAGACTGCTCATGGGCGATGTCCTATATGCACCAGTTGAAAGACGCGTACCTAAACTGTGCACCTTCTCCAGTCGTTTCATATATGCCGGCCTTGATGAGCCACACACTAAGCAGGAGCGAACAACAGAGAGATAAATTTGTATAAGGCGTTCTCTATCATAACCCAAGTGATTGGATGAGGGTACTAAAAGTACCCTCAGAGATAGACTAGCTTTTTGTTTCTTTGTGCTTATGTGAGGAAGGAAAGTGGGTTTTTTCACAAATTTGTTATAATTTCTTTACAGGCAATTCGGTTTTCTTCGGCTGCAGGGTGGGATCTTTCTCTAAGACTCTCTTGAGTAAGAAAAAATGGCCACTATTTCCAGCAGCGAAAACCAGAACCCTTTTCTGTCTGCCCATTTTACCATTTTATTTATTGTTAACTGTACTTTTCTTTTGCATGTCGATATGTTGGAGCACGTACAAGCTATTTGAAGATCGTTGACATAGAATATATTCAAGGAACCAGCACTGCCCAGGTGGCACTTGAGATGTTCCTTTCAGCGACAAAAAACTCCTACCGTCAACCGCTTGGGCATTACCAAACGCGAGAGCACGTTCTGAACGATTAAAGGGGCTCGTTAGACTGATAACATTCAGTGCCTAGCTTCTCTCGACGTAGCTCAGATAGCTGACGAACGCCACGTGTGGGTTCTACAGAGCGCGAAAGCTTGTGCCAATAAGGGCATGAAGAATGCGTGGAAAGGCACTCAGAGTGCAACAGAAGCGCATGCTCCTCTCGCTACGCTATGCGTTGCGGCACTGCAATCAACACGTCAAACTCAAGCTCAGGTTTTATATAGATTTTGGGATTGTTTTGGTGCAAGAGTTTATTGTTACAAGGAATGGCGTTGTGCTTAAAATATACCCTTGAGGTACTCCGTTTGTCTGAATAACATTTCTCGGAAGTTTTGGGTCCAGCCGTACTTGGAATGAACGGTTAGACAAGCAGCCTCTGCAGCAGTTGCACATCCTGCCGCGGATGCCAAGCTCATTCAGGTCCTGAAGAATTCCAAACCTCCAAATGGTAACAAATTCCTTCTCTAAATCAGAAAAGACCGCCAGACAGCGTTGTTCGTGAACAAAAGCTTTTCAGACAGTATTCTCAAAGCGAACTAGATGGTCAGTTGTGGAGCATGGCCTTTTAAACCTAATTTATGTATGTCAAGAAGCTCACGGGATTAAAGGACAAAAGTAGATCGTGTATTCAGGAGACTTGAAAAGAACTTGGCGTGCCAAATGGTAATGGCTTTTTCTCTCTATAACTGCTGGGAGAGGTTGGCGGCTTACCAAGTTTAAGAAAAGGTAGAAGAATTGTTTTCTGCCACACTTCGAGGACTTTCCCCAATACCCAAACTTTGTTAAAAAATATTAAAAGTGCCTCTACGGCAGTTTCAGAGACATGGAATAGCATTTCAGGCTGTGCCAGGTGCAGTCTGCTTCCTAGCAGAAATATGTTGTATGGACTTGGTGAGCTGTAATTAAAATCCTGTACGGTTCATTTGTACTGCAGCTAGTCGGCAGTCTTTGCTTCTCTGATTTGTTATTGTATTTTTGAAATGGAATTAACTACAAACGGCAGAAGAATTATGAGCAAAAATATCGGCCTGTCCTATACTTATCTATACACCGGGAGTTCAACCGACGTACATCCGACCATTCATCCAACGTCGACAGCACTGTGAAGATGAACCACAAATTTGCGTAAACTACGAGGACACTCATCCGGCAGTTGCCTTGACTTGTGCACATCGCATCCTTCAATACGCAGGACGTCCGTGCTGAACTCACACGTGTTTTCGTGTTGGACCTCTCCGTATGGGGAGAACCCTTGTGGCCCGCTGACCTGCTGGCCCGGCAGCCTGTTTTGTGGCTGGTGGCTCAGCACTAACGGCTGCCACGACGGGCAAGGGTAGCCCTGTTTCAGGTTCACTATGTGCAACCTGAGCAGGCACCGAAGGTCGCAGCGATGCTGTGCCCTGCTGCACTACAGCAGAGTAGCTTGAATTTTGCACCAACGAAAGCCGTTTCCGCGCTGCCCTGAATATTATGTTCTCTTTGTCATTTAGTGCTACTATTTCTTTTTCCTCCTTCCAGGCTGGACATAATCGTGAGCAAGCCGGATGAGTGTTCTCGTAGTTTACGCAAATGTGTGGTTCAACTTCACAGTTGTCAGCGGGATGGACGTGGGAAGCACATTTGGCGCATGTCTACTGGCCCCGGCAGCTCTGCGAGCCGTGGCCATGCCTCTGGCATTTGTAGTATCGACGCGGATTGGGTACGTACTGTCAAAGCTTAGGCTTCGTGTACTTTATCCCCACAGAGTCGGGAACTACGCTAGACGCAGATGTGAGGACAAAGTGTTTCGTTGGTGTTTCCGCGTTGTCTCGTCTGATTGTTATTCTTTGCACATTTATGACATTTTGTTCTTTTAGTCTTTCAAAAGTTACCGCTCACTCATGTACCTAAGGTCACTGATGAGATGACTCCACGTACTCCACAAACTCAGCCTAAAACACTGAGCGAACCAGCGCGCCGTCCAGGAGGACAGCCCGCATGCACAGGAGTTCACACGTGTGTCAAAACTATAAACCTAAATTGCGCTTATCGGGGTTTTCAGTTGGCTTTAATTGTTGGCTCAGCGAGCACTTGTAACAAGCCGTAAGGACAATATGTGATCATCTGAGGTTGCAATTGCATCGGTGCACTGGTGAACTTGGCAGGCCGGGGTGTAGAGGTCTTTGAGATAGTTCTGAGTTCTTAACAATGTATCACGACTTCCATAGCGACTGCGTGCAGATTAAAGAGGGGCCTTCCAGCTCAAGATGTGTTATTAGTCCTGCGTCAACCTGCGATGCATGCTTCAGCGCATTCAGCTGCGAACAAAGCTCTATGCAGTCGTTCGCATTAGAAGAGCAACATTACCGCTGTGTCTAATTTCTCAGTTGCCATGTCGGCGAAGGCGGTAATGACCAAGGCGAAATTCTTGTGCATAACATCTTCGATGACCGAAAAGGTCGCTGCTTTGTGTGTACGTATTTCATTCATTTATCGAGAGGCTATTGATTTCAGGGAAAACTGGCGACGAGACCAGTCATCGCTACCAAAGGTTTATGATACCCTTAGTGACACTCAGGCAATTCTTCCAAGAGAGAAAACGGGGCTACGAAAAAAATCTCGTCAGAAACTTTTCATAGAAATAAGCGAACTGCACCTTAGTGACCCAGTGAAAGTATCTAATATTTCGGCAGTAATAGCTAAACAGTGACACGTATCTGAAAATCACTGAGCTGACGACCACTTGTGGCTTCTGTATGCCTGATAAGCGACCAGACAATGGTTGTGCGGCCGTTGTGACAGCAACGCTCAAACTATCAGACATCTCAACAAGCACGAATAAGTAAGCTGTCATCAGAAAAGCTACAGCCGCAGCGGTAGGTCAGGGGTTATGGAACTCGGCTGCTGACGCGAAAGACGTGGTTTCAATCCCGGCCGCCGAGGTCAAATCTCGATGGAGGCAATATTCTAGAGGCCCGTGTACTGTGTGATGTCAGAGCACGTTAATGAACCCCAGGTGGTCGAAATTTCCGGAGCGCTTCACGACGGAGTCCATCATAGCCTGAGTCGCTTTGGAACCTTAAACACCCGTAAACCAAACCAAACCAGAAAAGCTTCACTGCAAGAATATAAACACTGAACTATATTGTGGACAAAGCTGAAAACTAACCGTCGTAAATCGAAAGAAAACACTTTTCATCGCCCTTATAAGTGCCGCAATATGAGACTACCGTGAACAAGGTGCGAAGAACAGTAGTCTACCCTTTCATTATCGCCTATGTATGCTTAGTGTCTGGGGCCCCATTCCCGCCATCGCTGCCGTAATGATCTAAATCAAGCCATAGCTGTTTCCTTTGGCCTACTTCCATCCCGTGGGTTCTCGACGCTGGGGAAATGTAGTCTCGGCGCTTGGTAATGGGTAGCCGGGACGTTTTCTATTATATGTTCTTTCGCAATGGTGCGGACTTCCTTAGTGCCTTTTTGGTGTTCATTTTCGAGCCAAATAAATAACGAAGACATCAAAACAGTCCGCTCGTGGCGTGTGTTCATTGTGCAAGCACACTTTCGGCATGCTGGACTCGCCGGTATTGCTACTTACACGAAATCTTTGCTCGTTCGTTTTTTGCGCAACGGTAAATTGTTTTCGTCCCTGCAGACAGCCTAAGTAGAGTCGGCCCTTTTTTTAACCCTGCCCTTTGGCTGATCACATCTCCAGAGTTAAGAGGCGAGACAACATCTACCCTGAGCTAAAACTCAAGCTTCTGACGACGTTTTTTGCTCAGCAAATATCCATCTCCCCTTTCTGTCAAATTATCAAATCACCCTGCTCAAGAGTTTGTTATTTTTGGGATTCAAAATCATGACTCTTAAGAAAAAGATTGTATTGTAATTGATAGTAATAATAATAATAATTGGTTTTAGGGGGAAAGGAAATGACGCAGTATCTGGCTAATATATCGTTTGTACACCTGAACCGCGCCGTAAGGAAAGGGATAAAGGAGGGAGTGAAAGAAGAAAGGAAGAGGTGCCGTAGTGGAGGGCTCCGGAATAATTTAGACCAACTGGGGATCTTTAACGTGCACTGACATCGCACAGCACACGGACGCCTTAGCGTTTTGCCTCCATAAAAACGCAGCCGCCGCGGTCGGGCTCGAACCCGGGAACTCCGGAGCAGTAGCCGAGCGCCCTAACCACTGAGCCACCGCAGCGAGTTTGTAATTGATAGCGGTACGCAATTTTCAATCAGAGCAGTAAGGCGCCCGTTCTTGGGTTTCGCGTTGTAGGTGTGGGAATAAAAGTAGTGGTAAAAGTAGCAGTAGAAGGAGCAGTATTAGTAGTCATAGCAGCAGAAAAAGATTAGTAGTAGTAGCAGTCTCCATAGGCGGTGGGTGGGTTGCCTTGGTAACCACTCTGTGGATTGTTACCTTGGAAGAATGATGATAGTGTGAGAGCGGTGCAATGCTTATCCGTGGGTGTTTACCGCAGGAGCCATGCGGGCGGTTGTTACTGTGGAAGGAGGTGGTTATGGCGATAGTGTAAGAAGGCGCAACCGATGGGTGGTTACCATGGCGACCACCCATACAGAAGTTGCCTAGCAAGGAAGAAGAGGGTTACTCTGGAAGGAGGAGTGTATGGCGACAACATAGTTCTGCATAACCCAAAGGGTGTCACAAGGGAGCGACCCTTAATGTGGTTTCTGTGGAAGGCTGAATATTTGGCGACAGCTAAGGCACATTAGGGGGCTGCCACGGGAACCACCAGTAGTTAGGAACCCCAGAAAGAGGGGGAGAAGCGTGAATGTAGAAGGAGGATTGGTAACCACCGGATGGTCACAACGGCAACCATACAGATAGCGGTTACCGTGGAAGAAGGAGAGAGTGTGTTAAGATCAATGGATTGTACCGCAGCCTATATGCCGGAGGTTTCCGCAAACGCACCGCCCGAAGATGGTCATCGGTGGCGCCGCGGCAAAAGATCGCCTTACTGGAGAGGAGAGCTTGTCGAAAAACGAGTAGGGGTGGAAAACTAAAATTTTCAGTCTAGATCTGTAGAGATATTAATTCGCTCACCTAATCTGTACCTCAAAATAACGTGAGAAAGCAATACTTTAGTGGCTGACGCTGAATCTCGCGTTGTGCAGTGGCAAACTAAAACATTGGCTAGTCACTCACACAAGATCTTTCTATTGTGCACCCTCTCCTGAATCTGATCGATGGAACTTTACATTTTATTACAAGCGGGGCAGTTTAGGTCGAAGGGTAGCGGCCATGGCGATGCGATATTCTAAATTCCTTACAAAAACCAAAATGGTGTGAGTACGCCACTTGCAGTCGACAAGAACTTCAAGTAACCAAGAAATTATGATACCACATGGCACACAAAAGTACGGAAGACTACTGTGCATTTTAACGCCTGCATCTAATGCTTCTACCTTCGTGGTAGCCTTACGCCCAAGAAAAGTGCAATCCCTCCTTCTGAATGCAGCACAAACGGGACCGACACGGGCGCATGAAAACCTTTTGAAACAGAAGCAAGTTTTCAGTGCTCTCAGATAATTGGTATAGGACGTCTTTAATCGCCTCTCTGTCGCTGTAATCCATGTAGAGTCTCTTGTCTGTCCTGTTGACTTAGCCTGTTATACTTAGTGGCACGGGCAGGGACACTATTTTTCGTTCTTTTTTATAATCGTACAATAATGTTTGTCTTATTGATTTATAATTACACTTCCCGGTGCCCGTACAGCCCCGTCTATCCGAGACGTTTACTATATTATGCCCCTTTAATCAGCCTTTCTCCCCATCACGAATGTCTCCCATCTCTTTAAACCTACTCAATTAGCATAGCAGACAATAGCTTATATGCTGAAATATCATAATTTGAAGTTCCTCGAGCAAGCAATTGCTGCTCACTGATCTCACTTCGGATACCATCAAGTGTCGTTTGATCTCTAGTTCACGAAACTTCCGTTGTTTCGCTTTATAATATTCTTATGTGTTTTCTTTAGGACCCGTCTGTTTATGGTAGTATGATTGCCTAAAGGGAATCAAAAACCCTTATTCCAGTTTTGAAAAAATCTACGCCTTCAGCGTAGCGCAACATCAAAAATTCTCAAATTGCATTTTTATGGGGACCAAACATTTATTTCATACCTCCGCTTTAACCCGCCATTGCAAACTACCAAATGGCATCTTTTCTTCGCCGCTGTGCATAACCGAACACCGTTCGTCAGTATTTACGATTTCAAATCTAGTAGCGCTGTTGACAACTGCGCACTATTACATTAGGGACTTTAATAATTTTTGATGCGGTGTGTTTCATAGTTTTTCGGTTTAAGTACCGCAGAACCGATTCCATTTAAAGACACTGGCCTCACGCATATAAGGTACTCAAAAATATTGTTTGCCCTCTGCCGGTGCTCGCTTGCAGTTGCGAAATTTGAGACGTCTTGCTTCAAAGCACGTCTAAATGTGCTCATCTGGAATTTATTTTGCAATTTAATCAAACACTGAAGTTGTCATTGCACAGCACCTAATCGCCTTTAATCCAGCTAAAAATAAGCAGTTCCTTGAAATTCTGTGCAATAGAAATCCGAAACGGAACGCGCTTCGTCACTTTCAAAACGCGCTATAGCCATAAAAAATACTTTTAAGGGCAGCTGGTGCATACTTTAAAGGGTCATTAACCTCTGTCGGGAAAGCGAAGCGCATTCTCATTCTGTTCACTGTGTTCCTCGAGTTCAGTTCACTTGTAAGGACCATATTTCATTCGTGTGCTGCTACGTCAAGAAGACATTTTGCATGATGCAAAAATTAAGCGATCAAATTCATGCGCGGTCGTTGTTTTTCTTTCAGCAATGCGCGCAAACATGATTTAATTTTGTGCAGAACTCCACTCTGCGATCAACTGAACAACTTATCAGAAAATAAAACGAGATGATCTTTCAGAATGTACTTGCATAAATATGAATAGATATCAAACATTTCGAATAGAACGGCGTTTGTGTACCTTCTTAGCCGTCAATACAGAGCTTGGCCATTCTAGCACGTAAGCAAATGGTCCGCGTGCCGAGAAATGTGTTTTATGTTTTGATTTCGCAAATATACGGTGCATGCATGGCCTGTTAATGTTAGTTATAAAACCAACCCTCGTAATAGCGAAATAAAAGTTATTTATTTCTCGGTGATGTGCTCTCTTTAAGCGTCAATGAATAAGTTATTAAAATAACCTTCAGCAGTCTTGGGAGGGAACTGTAGTTTACGAATGGTAGCGACGTAATTCTAGTAAGTAGTCCGCCTACTCAGGACTGGTCTTAACCGCAGATCTCCGTCGCGGGAGTAAAATAACTAAAAAAATAAGAATGGACGAAGCGCGTTTGGCAAGCGCTCTCAGATCATGATTGGCAGTTTGCCAATATCCAGCAAGAGAGGAGTACTTAGTGTATCTTACCTGTGTTCACCTATGAGGAAAAGTGTGGAGGCTAACGGAAAGGGTTTAGTTAAATTCAGGACAACGCAGCGAGGCATGGTAGGTGTAATAGTAGGTGTAAAGCGAAATGGTAGGTGTAATGTTAAGGGATAGGAAGAAGGAAGAATGGTTCAGGAAGCAAACGCGGGTAAACGACATCCTGTTCAAAATGAAGAACCAACAATGTGCTTGAGAAAGGGCATGTAACGTGAAGGCAAAGATAACCGGTGGTCGTTAATGGCAACGGGCTGGATGCCAAGAGAAAGAAAGCGGAGCACAGGGCGGCAGAAAGTTAGGTAGGCGAATAAAACTAAGTTTGCTGGGATCGGGTAACTGGAGGTGGCACAGCATACTGTTAGCTTGAGAGAGATGGGAGAGTTCTTGGTCCTGAAGCGGGCGTATTCAGACTGATGATGATGATTAAGGCATAAAAGATGTACCGTATTCCAAAGCTTTCTGTGTCACACACGAAAACGGATGTTACATAGAAGTATAGAGTTCAATAAATAGAGACGAATAGTAATGAGTACGAAAAGTAGCAGGTGCTCTGCTGATCGTGAAATCCAGCTGCATCCACCGCGTGGAGTGCCATCTTGATGTTCGCTCCTTCACTGCGCAATGCAGTTTTTGCTGCAATGTCTGAATCAAAAATCTATGGGACGCCTAATTACTTTACGTGTGTTGAATGCGACTGCAATAAAAAGTCTGAAGCTTGATCGGCCTGCTTCTCCTCCTCCTCCTTTATCGCTTCTCGCCGCTTACGCGGAACCTGTGCAGCCGACAATACTCCATCTCAGCGACATAACTCCGTGCTCGCTCCCTCCGCTTGCGGTGATTTTTCACGTCGGTAGACAAACGCTGTGTTGATTCTAGCTCATAGCAACCTAGAACGCGTACCTGCCTAGAGTCGTCTGTACAAAACCAAGAGCAGCTCTCAAATGCCGCCGAGCCCGCCAGACTATATATCTGCAAGAAGGGACCACACTTTCAGAGTAAAAGAAATTAAATGCAGAACTAATTAATTTAACATGTCATTTTTTCTAAAAATAATACATGAACGGAATAAGTTGCCCCAGGAAGTCGTTTCAACAAAATCTAATGAATCGTTTGCCGCGTTGCTGTAATTTTATGCTTGTGTTTGTTTGTATTCAACTATAGGGCAATGTATTTTCTGTCAGAATTTTTTGTCTCTTCTTTCCCTGCCACTATGTAGTATGATTATGTTGAAACTCTCCCCCCCCCCAACTTTAATTCCAAGTATGCGCTGTGGGTAATGTGATAAATAAATAAATTTGGTCATGTCACGTGACCAGCGCAACATGCAAACTACGCCACGTGATGTGATGTCATGGCGTGACACACCCCCACCATCAATCAGCAATCTGCATGTAATGGTAGCTGTTAAGGCATCACAGTCTGGAATAGTCAACGCTTTTTATGACTAGCCACGTCGCGGTTTTTTTCTTACGAGGCTTATCATGATATCAAGTTATTAAAAAACATGTTTTTGTCCCACAAAGCGATTGGGAAGCGTCAAATTCAGAACCACTGAAATTGCCAGACACTAAGTCACCAAACGCCGCCGATGAGCTTTCACTGCAGAAAGAGAGGGCATAAAACGAAGGATCCGCTCGATGGCGACACCATTCTATTTCAAAAATGTCATTTTTAAGGCAGTTAACAGCGAAAGTTAGGCGGTACACAGGTCTGCGGGAGGAGACGAGAAACCTTATAAACTGACTATGACATCATCCGGCGGATACTGAAGGTATTCGTGATGTGGTAAAACGTGCTCAGCGTTTGAACTTAATTTCCTGGGTCACAACGAGTTATGTCATAGTTATACCCTTTTTTTTCTGCTTATTCACACGGTATAGCTCTGTGGAATAAAATATGGCGGCTTAGTTGCCTTCATCACCAGCCTGACCACGCCAGATGCAGAGACAGTTCTCACCCATATCTGTCCAATTAGCACTCTCCTGTGGGTGCATTCCGGAGCTCATTTGCAAGCATGAGCCGAGAACGAAGCTGATGCTTTTTTAGCGCCAAGCTTTTGTGCTGGCAATGCAAGAGAAATGTTCCAAACGCCGCACCAAGGATTTAGTAGCATACGCAACTCTGTCTATAAAGACATGTTGATTGCAACGTATTGTACATTCACTTCAACTCGGGCATGAAAGTTGAGATTCCTTTTGGAAAAAAAATATTTAGATTGCACAAATCTAAAACGTTTAACATCTGTTCATTTTTGTTTTTTAGCTTTACTCCCGGAAAGGTGTTAAATACCGTTCAAAATTAAAACATTGCAATTTCTAGAAATCTGTGATTAATGAGATCTGCACAAAGCATATAATTTCAGTTACGAATACGAATACGGTTTATTTTCATGTTTGTACAAAACATGAAAACAGTTATTTCTATTTTTATTTTACTGGCTGTCCAGTCCTAATAACTCCTATCTTTCTTATCCCATATGTCCACCCGACGTACACTGTGGAGCAATATCTGGCACTGGATGAGCAGTTGATTCACATTTTGTCCAACAACCTTTTCTATTACGAACTGCTAATCAGGAAGTTGCATGCCTCTTGAACTGCAAAATTTTTACCTCCCTTTATTACACTCTACAAGCCACGCCATCAGAGAAGACAAGATAAAACTACATAAGCTCTTTTTATTTGAGCACATGCCTGCGTTGGTTAACGATTGGAACCGCAGCCAGCCAGCCTTTTGACGCGTTTTCTCCATGAAGGTAATGGCACGTTTCGGAATGGATGCTGGAAGATATTTATTTATTTATTTATTTATTTATTTATTTATTTATTTATTTATTTATTTATTTATTTATTTATTTATTTATTTATTTATTTATTTATTTATTTATTCATTTATTTATTTATTTATTTATTCAATACTGCAGGCCTTTACGGCCCAAGCAGGAGGGGCATACACTTGGCATCAGCGTATAGAACGAAGATAGCAAATAATAATTTCAAAACACTTGTTCTGTGGGCAATAGAACATGAGCAAAACAAGGACTAAACGAAATGCAAACCGAGCTCTTCATTTGGGAAAGTCAAACAGAAACAAACAGAAGTAAGCCAATGAATGAAATATGCAAAAATGAAATGTCAAACTTGCACCAAGGCAAAAACATGATCAGTTTGGGCAACCAAAAAGCAGACAAGAAAAATATTCAAGAGCAATTCAAGGTTTCAATTGAATCAACGCTGGTTAGAAGAGGCAGAGGTAAGTTGTTTCAATCTGTTATCGTGCGAGGAAAAAAAGAATATTTAAAAACATTAGTTCTGGTGCTGTATGGCGTTAGAGAGTCATCGTGTCGATGTCGTGTTCGGCGTGCCGTAAGTAGTGTTATGTACGGATCAGGAGTCAGAGCAAGAAGGTTATTTTTAAGAAGGAACATAAATTTTAAGCGCTGAATTTTTCTTCTCAGTTCCAGTGTCGGTATTCCATGTTGTTTCATTAGTGCTGTCGGGGAATCAGTTGTACGGTACTTCGAAAAAATAAACCTGACTGCCTTACGCTGTATTCTTGGTAGTGAAGCATGGTAGTGAAGGTAGTGAAGCATGGTAGTGAAGGTTCCAGGTTATGCATTTTAAAACTATGCTTACTTTCTCATGAAACTCAGCAAAAATTATGCCCCCAGTAGCAGCTTACAAGCAAGTAAGTCAAGGTCTTCTGGCTGGCCTCATAGCCAGCTTTATCTGAACCCTTCAGAATGAAAGCTTATTTGGTAATGCCATTTGTATAAGCCTTTGCGCACCAAACTCCGGTTCATTCGCTGACCAGCCTGTGGTATATATCCTACATTTAGCATAGATCGCAGTATAAAAAAAGCATACCCCTACAGTCAACAAGCTAGTTTTGAGTAGTTATGTGGCGTAAAAATTAAAAGGAAACCGCGTGTAAATATTCTTGATCTACACGAAAGCTACCCTTCATACTGTTGAAGCGTTGCGCGAAAAAAGCCTCTCCAAAGGCGCCATCATGTGAAACTACTATTAATTTTATTTTTGTTCGTTCAGAGTAAAGCGTCGATGGATTGGTGACGTTCAAAAAAGTTTGAGAAATTCCTATTTCGAAAAGGCTATTCGCCGGTAAAAGATGCTGCATCATTACAATGCACAACTTTAATCTCTCGCTTTTGGCACAATCTCAGAACAATAAATTTCAGTAATTGCCCCAGACATAACTCTGCTGCAAGAGAAGCACATACTGTAGCCAAAACAATACTATGCTGGTAGCAGTGAATTGTTCCTGTTATAAAAAAAATGTTCTGTCTTGCGCCAAAATGCATTGATAGTTTTTCTTTTGTCGCCAAAATTTACGTTTCCGTTCTGATTCGAGATTTCTTTCCGCGTCGTACCATGCAATAAAGATTCGCACCTAAATGTTCATAGCGTGCTAGGAGGACCACGACAGCACGCCATTAAACTGTAAAAGTAGGTTTTCGGTGAGCCGTGTTCCAGAAAGAACTTTACATCCTCGGCTTGTTCCTGCTCAGAGAGGAACGGTCCATTAAACCTGCCGTTAAATGGATAATCTGGTATGTATCTGGTTGTACCGGTCACTTTTTGTAAGCGCCATTCAGGAGTAGTGGCTATTACGGAGGAATGCAAGTGAATTGACGCCTCACTTCACTTTTTTAGACATTTCTAACTATCTAAGTGAACATAATAGAATAAATAAACCGCGAACTGGAGAGTGAAGATGGAAAGTCAAAATAAATTTGCGAATGAAAAAAAGGACAACAGGACAAGGGAATTTTCAGTCGCTACTCTTTTTTAAAACAGCATTCGCGACCACGTCTTTCGCCGTGTACTTTTTTTTTGGCGTCTAAAACTAGTGTCCTCAGGCATGACCCAATGCGTTTTAGGTCTTTAAAGCTATCCTAACTGTTTGGCAGCTGAAAAAGTTACTTCAGGCTGGTGCAGGCGAAAAATAGACTTAAACGAATTCTTAAACGGATGTAAAAATAGAAGCAAACAAAACATGGAGTTCTAATCAGTTTTCGCAGGACTTCCAGGTGCCACATCTCTCTCCCAGTGAGCCGATTGTGCGGAACCAAATCACGTAGTTCACCTGCAATTGTCTCACATGTCGGCAAGGGATTGCTACCCTCTTCTTTTAGCTGGATTCCATGCGTGAACCATGTGAGCAGCCCGTTACTGCCGGAAAAGATGGCTTTGATGGGCAGGCGGTATTAGCCTTTCAGTGAACTTGCCGCGATTGCTCCGTGTCGCATGTACAGAATAAATAATACCACAGCAGGCCTAGATTCCAGTGTTCTGTAAGAATTTCATAATTGGCCTTTATGCAGCACGCCTCTTATTTTTTTAAGCGAGGTTTATTGCCGTGGGGAATCAATGATGGGTGAAGGTGTGATCAAAGATGTAGTAGAGTTGAAATTAATGAAAAAAGGCTGACTGATTTGATGAAGTCCAGTAGAGAACGATGGTACGGTCCCTGCTTCCAGGCAATGTATGAAGCAGGGTTGTTTGGGTGAAAGACCCGCTACCTTCAGGTGCCTGATCCTTGTAGGCTTGAGAGCTGGGCAGTCCCACATTAGGTGATGAATGTCGGCTTCAATGCCTTCGTGTTTTAATATAGGGCACCCAGGCCGTGGAAACAAATCTCAGTACTGAGGCTACTTCCGAGTGACGGCAGGTGTGAGGACAACCCCGACCCGGATCCTCCTAAGCGCAACCTCCTCTGCACAGGTAAGACCGCGAGGGAGGGCTACCACGCACGGAGGGATGAGAGCACGTGTGCGCCGCCGGAGTAGTTCCTTTCTTGATGAAAGGATTGTAAAGTTGTCGAAATGAAGGAGCCGAGGCCTCTTATTTCACTGCCCTGAAGTGAGCAGCGCAAGTGACGCTACCCAAAGTCATAGTTCATCTCCTTAAACTGTCCAGAAGTGGCTCGCGCTGATGAGAAAAACACGGCCGCGTTACGAGAATGTGTTTTACTTCACGCGCAACGGCAGAGCTCAGGGCAAAGTAAGAGAGCACTATTGTCTGAAATGAAGAAAACATATTGCTTATTTCTCTGTTGCTGTGCTCCCACCTTCCACTGCCCTCTATGGTTGCATACGGAGAAAGAGTCGCTGGACCACAGTCTGTTTACCAATTTGACCTCCTGGATTGTTTGACACCTTGGAGATCTCGAGCCATGTAAGAATGTGAGCTTGGCCTTAGAGATAAGATACATGAATTTCCTATACAGCACAAATTAGCCGTCATAATGCCTCAGTAATTACGGTGCCCGGCTGCAGAGCCGATAGGGGCGGGTTTGGTACAGGCCTGGCGGTCGCATTTTGTGTTTCGAAACTCGAGAGGCCCCTTGCGATATCATTGAAGGTTGAAGAACCCCAGGCGGTCGAAATTATCCGATGCCCTCCGCTACGGCGTCCCTGCTGACCTTTGTCACTTTGGAATGTAAATAAAACCAAAACCAGGCTATGAGAACAAATGAGGAAATATGTACGTTGAAGTGCTCTCGCCTGGTGCCTGCAACATTTTTGCACTTCTGTGCAACAATGCAAGCGAGATAAGTACTGGGCTAATTGAACGCTAGGACAGATAGCGAGACAAAAAGTGCAGGAGTATCGCAACAGAACACGGGAAGAGAGCGTCCTTGCAATTGTTATTGGGTAGATAGCTGCATTCGGAACTTGTACTGAGTTTCAGGCATGACCGCTGTGATAGTAAAACCTCGACGTCCTAGTTGAGGATGCTGAAACTTGGTTGTTAAACTTTCTGTGGAAGCAAGTACCGTGATGTGCCAACACCACAAACGGAGATTTTTGTAGCTTTTAGTCAAATTATAGATACTGGGTAATATTTTGTGATCAAATCATGCCCTGATTATTATGACAGTCCGCTAAAGGCTGTCAGAGTTCTCGGTGGTCAGCTGGAAATCAAACGGCAAATATCAAAGCCCAAACTTCGTGACTTCTAAGTGGTGGGTCGCCATATAAGTTCCGCAGTCTCTTATTCCTCTTACTATCTATTACGCTTCCAAATGCGCCGAGAGTTCTTGTCGAGAAGTAGCCAGCCTGTTATTGCACTTATTCTTCACATGAACATACGCAAATGGTTCCTGTCGCATAAGCCTAGTAGTTAAAAAGCCTTGTCCCTCGAAATGCTTCCACGGCTACTCGTAGACTGAATACGTTTTTCAGTTGAAACAACGCCGTGATGACGCCAGTGTTTCAAAACGACAAACAAGTTACGAAGAATACCCACATTCTCCCCACAGTTAGCTCAGAAACAGAGCATCATATTACTTGTGAAGCACTGTACTTTACCGTGAATGCCGTATTTATTTGGAGGCTTCTCGTTAGCCAGGGATAGGCATTTATGTAAACTGTTTAACACAATTTTATCGTGAACTCCTTAACTGTTTACTAGCTTAAGTAGTGGCCAAGTATACACTGAAATTTTACGCTGAAAAAAGAATAGACTTCTATACTCGTAGTCAAAGGGTTGGTCCTTTAACGCCATACCTAATTTAAAAGCAAATTTTTTCTTGTATGATGTTAATGGAAGCGATATAAATAGACTATGCATGAATCACGAAAGACCGAAAAATTATTTTACCCGGTGAAATACCTACAACGCAAATAGAATAATACCTTTGACTTGCAGGTAACTTTATTTCAGGAGTAGAAAGAGCGAAAATACAAGGTGACAGTTTTTCTTACGGATGCACCATGTGACCAGCAGCGGGTTGCAAAAAAAAAGAAAGAAGAAGAAGAATTTATTTTCTCATAAATTA
The DNA here is from genome assembly GCA_030143305.2 of Amblyomma americanum. Taxonomy (NCBI): domain Eukaryota; kingdom Metazoa; phylum Arthropoda; class Arachnida; order Ixodida; family Ixodidae; genus Amblyomma; species Amblyomma americanum. The sequence goes on from JARKHS020028270.1 coordinate 23,127, forward strand.
CACATAAAGGAATGCGGAAAAAGCTGCTACGGTAGCTTGAAATACCTACCACCCCTGTTTGGTATTTGTAGTATAGTTAATAACTAGAAGAGATCATTTAAATCCGACCACGAGTACCTTGATACCTTTCAGAACTGCTTTCACTGACACCACCCCTTTCGAAAATATCACTCTCATGCCTATACAGGGTCAAACAAGGTTTTTATTTCCGCCAGGGACCTCCGCCAGTGATTCCGATCCCCAAGTGCAACACTGCTCCTCGTCATCGCCAACCCGGCGCACTGCCATTTACAGTGCCCTTTGGCACTTTTCCCACCAGTCTCTCATTCCTTTCCTATTTCATATCCTCTCCATCTCCCTCCTCCAGCTACTGAAGTGCCTCGCTACCATACGACAGAACAGAGCACCAGCAACCTATGGTGGCCCAAGCAATGCCCATTGATCAAACCAAATATTTTTTTTAGCAAAAGTGAAGTCGCTGTGCAAAAATAGCTAGAGGGTTGCACGAAGTGATGAAGGAACTTTAAATAAAAGGTGCAAGGAGAAAAAGAAACTTGAAAAAATCGGCATGAAACAATAGTCAGAACAACTCCCATTATATTTCCAAATGGACGGCCACAATGTGTCAAAGAACTTTACGCTCTTCGTACTAGGGGGCACCTTGAACATCTCACAGTAAAGGAGGCGCAAGCATTCGACGTCGCTGTATGGGAAAAAAAAATTCTGAGTGCGCAAGACAACGTATGATAATTTGGTAAAAGCAAAAGTTTAGTGTTCCTTTTCATATCTTTTATGTGTGCAGAATTCGTGAATAATCTTTTTCACAGCACTCATTTCTAGGACTACGTTGGCGCTGTCAGGTTAAATTTCACTCCACACTGGCTATATGTTATATATTTTGTTGGCAGTGTCCACAAAACGGGTACTTCTAGGAAACGTGCGAAGTGCGTAAAATTGTTCCAAGATTTTTTAATGCGATGCACTTCTAGTCTCATTACGAAAAAGCCTGCAGCGTGTGTAACCGTACACGTTGATTGTTCAAAAATTGCCAGCGATGGCAAGAGAAAGTGGGCGATGTCATTAAGCGGCTATATGATGCACACAGCAAGCCGAGCACCGCCATTTCAGACAATCCTATACATGTCATTCTTCTATATATACTCGCCACTGGTCGACCTCTGTGTGGCCAGTTTTTCCGGCAGTCGTACCAAAACTGTGACGCAACGGTTTGTCGTGCAGCATTCCTGATAGCGTCATACGTTTTCACGTTGCATATAGCTTGCGTGCGCTAGTCAAGTTGGAGGCAAGCTCGAGGAAGTTTAGAACTGACGGCATGTTTGGATTGGTTTATAAGGCTTAACATTCCAAGGTGACTAAGGCTATGAGGGACGCCGTAGTGAAGGGCTCCGGATAGTTTCAACAGCCTGGGGTTGTTTAGCGTGCACTGACCTCGCACAGTGCACGGGCCTCTAGCATTTCGCCTCCATCGAAATGCGACCTCCGAGGCCGGGATCGAGCCCGCGTCTTTTGGCCCATCAGCCGAGCACCATAACAATTCCGCCACCACGGCGGCGAACCGACGGCATGTGCAACATCAATTTTATGCCTTCTCAGACTTTCGTATCAGCATTGTGACGCAACCGTTCATTGTACAGCGTTCCGGGTGGCGTCATACGCGCGGGCATGTGTGCGGTGTTTGTCAATGCTCCCGGGGAGAGTAATGCTTTTGCATTTCCACACGTTCAGGTGTCCGACGATAAATGAGACAGATACTGCGCCATGTCCTTCCCCCCAAAATATTTTTATTATTATTATTATTATTATTATTATTATTATTATTATTATTATTATTATTATTATTATTATTATTGTTATTATTATTATTATTATTATTATTATTAATATTATTATTATTAATATTATAGTCATATTCACTTAGTTGACTCTCATGGGAATGAAATTCGGAATGTCGCTGACGGCTTTGCTCAACACTTTTCCTCCGTGTACAAATCTCCACTTTTCGACTCCGTGTGCCTTCCAGCTGGCGCACATAATTCCGTTCTTCTCGACGAGAAGTTAGTAAGTGAGAGTCTTAAGTGTTTGAAACCATCTTTATCCCCTGGACCTGATGGCATTCCAGCCGCCATAATAAAAGCCTTCAATAGTACCTTCGTCCCTGTTTTAACCACGATATTTAATAACTGTTTGAAAAATTCTGCCTTTCCCCGCGTGTGGAAAACGGCGCGTGTTTTCCCTGTCTTCAAATCAGGAAACAAATCTGATGTTTCGAACTACCGCCCCATTTCTCTTCTTTGTGCAACCTCTAAGCTTTTTGAATTAGCTTTGCACAAAGTACTTTCCTTCCACCTCAAAAATGTAATCATTCATAATCAGCATGGTTTCATAAAAGGTCGTTCTACTACAACTAACCTTGTGACTTTTATGACGTATACATCAGCTGAAGTCCTTCAGAGGAGTCAGGTAGACGCTGTGTACTGTGATTTGAGCAAAGCTTTCGA